>PVJS01007263.1:0-56762 GCA_004027185.1 Glis glis | reverse complement strand
AAAAAAAAAAAAAAAAAAAAAAAGAAGAAGCCGAAATCCCTCCTGGCATCAGAGAGAGAAGCCTTTGGAATCTCGAAACCACTCGATTTGACTTCTTTTGGTAAGTGTCTAAATCAAGCTCAGAATTTTCCCACTAGATTACAATAAAAGGACTATATTACAGCTAGAATAATGAAAGATAGGTCTGTCAGCCTAACAGGAAATAGGACCACAAGTATCTGAAACTGTATCAGCAGGGCGAGGAGACGCAGTGTTGGGCAAGAAGATTTACCTCATCTAATTTTTTGATAATTTCTTCTTGTGTCAGATCTTTCCCTGGAAGGAGGCGGATTCTCTTCTTATTCTCAGAATCTATAAACTGATTCTCCAGGTCTCTTATTCGGTCTGTACACTGTGAAAACTGTTTAAAAAGAAACAAACATTAGCTTTAAAATGAACTCTTTCCCTCACTAAATCTTGAAATTGTGTAGCCAGGGTCTCCAGAGTCCTTCACTAGGACAGACCCCTGGGAGGGTGGGGGAGAACTGTTTTAACACCCATCAGCTGGGACAGGTAAGCAGTGTTTCTGCTCACTCAGGACGGTGAGGTTGATGCCTAGCGTTGACTCAGCAAGGAAGCTGAGTTCACAAGCAGCCCTTTAATTGCTTCCCATTTTGTTTTATATTCATGGATGCTGTGTGGATTTAGGGCAGTACAAGCACCAGGGTAGCCGGGCGTGGTTGTGCACACTTGTGATCCCAGTACTTGGGAGGCGGAGACCGGAGGATCTGGGTTCACGGCCAGCCTCAGCTACTTAGTGAGGCCCTCTGCAACTTCGTGAGACCTGGTTTCAAAATAAAGTATAAAAAAAGAATAGGGCCAGGGGTGTAGCTCGGAGGTAGAATGCCCCTGGGTTCAATCCCCAGTTCCACCAAAAAAAAAAAAGCACCAGGGTAGCTAGTATACAATATGCTGGACTCCTGTCACTTTGCTGGTGACAGGCTTAATGGGCACCCCCAAAAAGAAGAAAGAGGTTGTTAATTAGTGGGTCAACCTAGTGTACATTCTGTGAGGAACAGCCTCAGCCATTTGTATATTTGTTTGTTAAACCCCCAATATTGTGCCTTAAATATATTGATTACATTTGTTGAATCCTTGAGACTTGGAGGTAGAAATATGACTACTTCCAAATAGGAATGGTGGCCACACTTAGTTTTTGCTTTGTAAGGAGAGATGTGGAACAGGTTGACAAGAGGCATTATTTTTATCTTCCCTACTGAATACTTGTGTGATGAGGCATTTATCTTCTCTTCACCTGAGTGTTCTCGATTGTCACATGGGAAGTAAGGCTCAATCCCAGAGGGCTGACCCAGTGAACAAGACAATACATTTAAAATACTTTATAACAGGCCATGAGTGATACAAGCAGAACTTTAAAATTTTAATTGTTGTTCTTCTTCCCTATAAAAAGAATTTTAAATGGTGACATAATTTCTTTTCTTTCCCTACACTTTCCTTAATTGCCTTTAATTTACAATCGGAGTGCACATGTAATCAAGAATCTATTACATTTATTACTAACAACACTTAATGTTCCCTTTTCTTAATTGTGAAACTAAATAAGACACAAAAATATAGTGCCTGCCTATCAAAATGGTGTCATCATTTTATTTCCCCATTGTCATTTGAGGAAAAACTGTTCACTTTCTCTATAAAAAGAAAATAAATTTCTGGCATCCTAAAATAGTTCATGAAATTCTAAGATCCCTAAAATGGAGTGATTAATACAGGAACTAGGAGGATATGACTCATGATAATTCTTGGATCAGTCTGTTTGACAATTAAAAACTGTTTCAAACAACTGGGGGCGGGGGAGGGAGAAGCAAATCCTAACAGAATCCTGAAAATGATGCAAAAGGGAAGACTTAAAAAAGAAAGCCCACTGCAGCTGTAGCAAATAACAGGACATGACAAGGATCCGGCCTGGAGGTCAGAGTACAAACATGGCTTGCCCGAAGCTAGAAATGTCACATGTCCTTCCAGCACATACAGGACAAGTGCTGCGTAGTTAAGTGTGGTTTGAAGACTAATGGGAAACTTTCTACCCCTCTTTTCTTAAGCTTAGAATTAACCCTGATATTATTATATAAAATAGAATTAAAACAATCTTATTAAAAAAACTTTTGTACTTTTCCAAGATTTCTTTAACTGAACCTGTCTTAATTTTGTAACCAGAAAAAAAAAAAAACAAAGGCAAACCTTCCATTTTAGAAAACATAGGTCAGAATTTGTTCCTGCTACATAGAGTCAACGGGAAAAAGTTTAGAGCACAAATTTAATACTTTTCTTCTATTTTCATTAAGAAGAAAAACCTGTTACATGTGAAGAAAGTAGCCTTATAGTCATGTTTCATTTTGGGCTGTTGCGTGTTTGAGTTTTTGGGCTTTATTCCACTTTTAAAAAGGTGGAATGTCAGAGGCTAAGTTACTAAAGGAGAATTACAGAGGTTAATAAGGAGTCTCATTACATGTGATTGTAAATTTTTATTTTTTGGCATTGGGGATTGAACCCAGGGGCATTCTACCACTGAGCTATACCCCCAGCCCTATTTTTTTTTTACTTTGATACAGGTTCCTGTTAGGCTGGGTCCCCTTCCCCTTCCTCCTTCCCTTCCCCTTCCCCCTCACTCCTGCAGCTGGGACAGGAGACCCCGGAGCCCGGGAAGGCAGAAGTGGAGACGGCAAACTTCAGATCTCACGGGAAGACCTGCTTTGTTCTGCCTCATCTCACGAGAAGACGCCCCACTGACCCCCGACCCCAGACCCTGCTGTAAAGATGCCCTCCCTTCTTCTCCTGAACACGACTCTGCTGACTAAGAGCCCTACCTCGCCCAGGAGCGCAATAAAGGATTTCTTGCATTCTGCCTGCTAAGCTCTCATCTCACACAACTCGTACTCGCTTCACCCGTTACAGTTCCCACTAAGTTGCTGAGGCTGACCTCAAACTTGCTATCCTCCTGTCTCAGCCTCCTAAGTACTGGGATTACAGGTGTGTGCCACCACGCCCAGCTGTGATAGAAAATTAATAAGTAACAAGCTCAAGGTAATCTCTTGCTCCAGGGCACAAAAGTACCAAATATAAGAGCTAGATGGTCCCCACACTCTTCCCAACAAGCAGGACAATGTAATTATGTTGTGGTAGTGAGAGCCTAGATCTCTGAAGCTGAGCTAGAGAGAAGTCCTGGGGTCAATTCCAAGAAGGGCGAGCAGTGCTCAAATGCAATTTCAAACAAGACGCCGCTCATGGGTTCTTACAGTTACCAGGAGTAGCATGGCTTGGTTTATATGAAAGAACTCATATGATCCACAAACTAACAAAGGCAAAAGGATAAAACTCAAATGACCCACGAAAATGGCCTATGACCTCTCTCCCACCTGGATCTGGAGCACGGCCAGGTCGGCATCCAAGGCCCTCTTAATTGGCAGAAATTTCTGCGTCACATGAATCTGTCTCTGCTTCTCGGCAATCTTCAGTTTTAGGAATCGGATATTTTCTTCCAGGATGTGTATTTCAATTTCCCCATTCAGCTTCATCTTCTCTTGGATATTTATTTTTTCATAAAAAATGCACACTTCTTCTTCCCGTTCTATCAGCTGAACGCCACTGTGGTCAAATTCAGAGGAAGAGACTAAGTGGGTGTTGAGCCAAGGTTTTAAGTCACTGTGGTTCCGCTGGCTTTGGGTGTAAAATATACACCAACAAAGTAATTCCAGAAGACAAGAGATATTTACCAATAGCATTCTAGTTAAATTACACACTTTGGATCTTTCTGGGAACAGGAGGTATATTTAGCATCTTGGCTCTGAGGCTGACCTTGTGACTGGCCAGTGTCTCTGTAGGTCCCAAAGGTTTTCTAAGGTGGGAAAGAATGCCATTACCAGTGTGTGAACAAAGTGATCCCATGTCCGATCCTCTGCAGACCCCAGACTTGCCAACCAATGCCTGGCCAAAAGTACACAAGCAGGGGGTCAGGGAATGTGTTTCTGGAATAATTCTGCTCTATATGTTGCCAGGCCCATTATTATTTTTTTTAAGATGAGTATTTTTGATGCTAATTTCCCCATAAACAGGCAAAAATCTTCCCTTTGTAATCATGCTGGCTGGTGGGGGGTAGGGAGACCTCTTCTTGAGAGGAGACTATGGAAAAGAAAGAAAATAAGAATTTTCTAACTCCAGTAGCTCTGTCCTGGGAGCACACGATTGGCCCAAGTGCTTTGGTTTGTGCCAAGAGCCAAACAGGAGATTTTTGCCTCTCAGAGAAAACACGCATCAGCCCTTTGAAAAAGCGCTGCTCTTCAAGACTCCAGATGCCTCCCCCACACCTGCATATCCATCGCCTAGAGTCCCACCTTGGATTGTCTCGCTGTCTCTTTCTCCTCCCTCCAGACGGGTATGTATGCAGTTGCACCTGCCTAATTGTAACTCAGCATGTTTTGTTTCATTTCTCTGTCAACAGCTCTTCCCCTGATCAGGTTCTCTTGACAACAGAAGCCAGGAGCAAAATTTTACATCTTTTTGGCCTCTCAGGGTCTAGCACTCCACTGCCTCCGTATACCAGGCATACAGAGTTTAATGTAAAAAATCTGATGCCAGATGCTATCACTGCAGGGTTCTGCAATCTCACACTCCAATTTCTCAGAGCACAAGCATCTTGGGGAAAAGTTCTAAAATAGTAAATTGATTATGAACATACTTGCAGCCTGGAAGAAATGAAGCTACTCCTCAAGGCCTTTCTTACTTGTCGAGAAAATCAACTGGGAGACTGGCTCAATAAATATAGTAAGACCAAACTTCTACCACAATGAACACAAGTTCCAAAGACTTATTGATGTCAGTTATGTGGAAAGAACTTGATGTTCTCAGGGACATCCTGAATGGGAGCCTGAAAAAGGACTTTGATCTTCAAGTGAGCAACTTCCCAAGCCCTCCTTTTTGCTTGTTTCTTTTACAAGGACACCAGTTCTTATTTTCAGCAAAACACATAGCTCCCTTCCCTCCAGAGGCTAATGAAACCTGAATGTCACATGTCCCTTACTACTCGCTTCAACTCTAGGTAGGAAAAGGGGTGACATAGCTACATCTGTTCCAGCACTCAGTTCCTGGTTCTCACCTTTCATTTCTCCGCTGCACGGCCTTCTCATACTTCTTGCGAAGCTGCACCATCTCCTCTTCTATCATGGTGATCATGTTAGCCAGTCTGTCCATACTATTTAATTGGGCTTCCTTCTTCTCCTTCATTTCCTGAAGTTTTGCTACAATTTTGCACACGTCGTTTTGCATGCTCTCTCTGATGGTGATATTGTTGGCATGCTTCAGCATGCAATTTTGCAGTTTTCTTAAAAAACAAGGGACAGTGGGCAAGATTATGGTTTTCTTTAGTTTCTTTAAAAACAACAAAGACTTCTGAAACGCAAACAGCTCAAAGTCACTCTTGTGTCTCTTGAAAGGACAGTGGTAGTTCTAATAATGACACTCAGCATCCCATCTCTTCAGGAGTCTTTGTTGTCTGCCCAGCTCCCAGCTCCTCTCTCCATCCAGAACAGGACACCTGGACACCTTTCCTTTGTGCCCCCCCCCTTTGTCAAAGCCAGAGACTAGTCAGGCCCTCCTGCTCTGCTGTCCGGGGTGACTGCTCTCCCGAGGACAGAGGTGGCTCCATCTGATAGTGTCTTTGGACCTGAGCTGATGCCTGATCAGTGCAGGGCCGTAACTCATGCTGAAGGAAATCAAAACCTCTGTAAATGTAATGTCTGGTTGGATGAGAACCTGGTTAGAGAATTATATCTATATATATTTTATATTACCCCTCCCCTCCAAATGAGGCCCTTTTGTATTATCTTTATTAAAAGAAACTGGGCAATAATGCCCAACAGAAAAGGTCCAGGTTGTATAGACTCAGGGACTAGCAGACATGAAAGAGTCTGACAGATACTGGCACAGAGCAGACAAATTAATAAAACTACCATTTGCTAAATGCCCTTCTGATTGTTATTATATAGATTAGCTCATTTAATTAAAGAAGTCGTACGAAATATGCATTTTATGGAGAAGGGAAATGAGCTTGCCCAAGATCACACAGATAGTAAAGGCAGGACTGGGGTCTGATTCTAGAAAACCACGTCGCCTAATCGCTCTGCTGTATTGTTTCCCACGGGCACATTAGATGCTTTAAAATCTACAACCAGGGGATGCCGGCTAATTAACAATTTGGTTGTTTTCTAATAAATGCAAGCTACCAGATTTGTGTTTTCTAATTGGACAAATGACATTATAATATCATAGCAAACACAGTTATATATTATTAGATTTTCATTCTTTAAAAAAATGTGGCCCCCAAACAGAAGCATAAATAACTGTGTTCACATGCTTAGATTATCTAGGAAGTGAGGTGTCTGAAAAGGGACTTTTCCAGCTCTCTACAAGACTATTATTTTCTATTTTATGATCCCCAGGATATTTTTAGAGTTCACATGAAACAGAAGATAAGGCTTTGAAAAGACAACAATTATAACTCTTACCTCTCTTGAGTGACTGCACTATTTCTTAAAATCTCCAGTTCATTTAATGACATTTTATGCCTTTCTCTTATTTCATTTACTTTCTGGTGAGCTTTGTGAAGCAGGTTAACAAACTTGTTTCTTTCATTTCGAATCGTGTCATACAATTTAGCAAACTCTCTGAGTCTGTGAAAATACAAAGTATTGTCTGAATCGTGTAAACCAAAAGTCAGCTTTCCCCACCTAGATAAATCATTTAATTCTTTTACCTCCGATGAATTTCACGTTTTTTCTTCTTATAGATCCTGATTTCAAGATCCTTTGCTTTGATTTCCTTAACAATGTTGGTATATTTTTTCTGCAAAGTAAACATTACATATGAAATAAACAGAAACAATAGCATATGAACTCTAGCTGGACCCTGTTTCATTCCCACCCATTATGGAGTAACCTACTGTGGCCTGCTGGCCTGTGCCCATCAGGGTGGGGGGCGCATCTGAAAATTGCCTGGCCTGCTGAATTGATTTCACATCGGCTAGGACAAGGAGACAGGGACTACTTAAGAAAAAGAAAGACTAAGAGGGGAGAAAAAGAAGAACCTGCACAGGTTGAGTTTGAGGAAAAGTTGGAATATTGAGAGAAGAGGGATTGTGGATGGCACAACTGGACTGGGTAAGTGTCCATGGAAGATACAGGAGGGAAGAAGATTTAAATGAAGCTTTGAAAAAATGTTATGAACTAAACCCTCTGTGGTATTTTGTGAGAGACTGAGCAATGATTTTAAGGTGCTTTCCCTTCTTTGGGTAGATGGTGTGTTTTCCTACACAAAGCATCATGCAGAGACCATCTTCTCTAAGATTATACATGAAAATTTCAAAAAGAAAGCAGCTATACCTCTAAAATCCTAAAAAGATACCAAGTGCTAAGCATACCAGTGATTCTGTTCAAACTGAAAGACACTGGGTCCTTCATCTAGGACAAGAAGCATATTCCAAGAGGAATTGTTTGCTAGTGGGAAGCAGAGGGAAGAGTTTCTGTCAATTGTCTCCAGGACTGCTATTTGGCATGCATGATTTAGAAGAAACTGTCAGGAACAAGACAGATGTGCAGTATTTTGATTATATATTCTTCCCAGTGAGAATGGGAGTCAAGAAGAAACTAATATTTAGGAATCTGAATGTGTAAAGAATAAAACAGAGCTGGGCGTGGTGGCACACACTTGTAATCTCAGTACTTGGGAGGCTGAGACAGAAGGATTGCAGGTTTGCAGCCAGCCTCAGCTACTTAGTGAGGCCCTCTGCAACTTAGTGAGACCCTGTTTCAAAATAAAGAATAAAAAATAGGGCTGGGGTGTAGCTCGGAGGTAGAATGACCCTGGGTTCAGTCTCCAGTACTGCAAAAAAAAAAAAAAAAAGAATAAAACAGGCAGTGTCATCCACACTATCTTGGGGGTGAGAGCAACATTGATTTTTCCCCTTTTATCATTTTAAAATGATGTAGATGTGGTATGAAAGGGAAATAACAAGACTTAATGCCTTCTTATGGACATAATAGCTAATCACAACTAATGCTTAGCAGAGTAATTCCCCATGCTGAGAATACACAAGGAATAAACAGTATTTTTCCTTCATCAATTTCCATATCTCAAAAGGAAGAACTGTCTTATGCTTTAACATGAATTAGCTCACTTAAGGATGAGGTTTGCTTTACATAATCACATATAGATAACATATATATCAGTTTTTGAGATTAACTGAACTTGTGTAATTCATTTATAAAACATATCAGTTTTAGCTGGACATGGTGGCGCATGCCTGTAATCCCAGTACTTGGGAGGCTGAGACAGGAGAATCGCAGGTTCAAGGACAGCCTCAGCAAGTAGTGAGACTCTCATCAAGCTAGGGAGACCTTGTTTCAAACTAAACATAAAATAGGGCTGGAGGTGTAGCTTGGAGGTAGAATGCCCCTGGGGCTCAATCCCCAGTGCCAAAACAAAAAGCAAACAAAAACAAAACAAAAAACACATCGGTTTTTCTTGTACCTCTAGCATTCCTAAAATTTCCTAAAGAGGAAAAAGAGGGAGTGTCTAACTAGGGAACACTCACATGAGCGGACTCTTTCCAGACAACGGCAGGTGGTTTCGAAAGCACTGTCCGCATCCCAGACCCTGACCTCAGTAGAGACAGCCTTCTCTCATCGCTCCTCCTACCCTCCGCCATCCTCTTCTCCGTGGCCACCTTCTTTCCCCTTCCTGCCTAACCACGGTCTTTCCCTTCTTTACTCTGTCACCCCTCCCCCCAAGCGACTCTGCTGGGTTGCTTCAGCCTTCACGATGGAATCCAAACCGTTTAACATGGACCCAGTGACCTTGACCATCTCACCTCTCCTGCTCTCTGGTTTCACCATTTGACATCCCTTCTCCCATATTCCCCTGTGCCAACCATGCTGGACCTCTTTTAGCTTATCAAATGTTAAAGTAGAAAAATAAACATTGAGTGGGGGATGTAAAGAGTTTGCTGTGGGGTTATGTGATGTAAATTTGTCTCTGCAAAATCTATTTAATTTCTTTGCTCAGTAAAGCTCTGGTGTACATGCGTTCTTTCTGAGGAATGAGAAGAACTGTCATCTCCATGTAAATACTTAGAATGAGAGCAAAGGAACAAAGGTTGCACTTGGAAACAGCCAACATCTGGATCATATGATAAAGTCAAGCACTCTATTTTAGTAATGTCATATTCATTTTTTTTTGTACTGGGGAGTGAACCCAGGGGCATTCTGCCTCTGAGATTGACAACCCCCCACCCTTTTTCATTTTGAAACAGGGTCCACTAAGTTGCTGAGGGTCTTGCTAAGTTGCAGAGGCTGTCAGTGAACCTGGAATCCTCTTGTCTCAGCCTCCCAAGTACTGGGATTACAAGCATATACCACTGTGCTCGGCTTCCTATTCGTGTGTGTGTGTGTGTGTGTGTGTGTGTGTGTGTATGTATGTGTGTGTGTTACTGGGGATTGAACCCAGAGGCATTCTACCTCTGAGCTATACTCCCAGCCCTTTTTTTATTTTTATTTTTTTGAAACAGGGTCTCACTAAGTTGCTGAAAAGCTCCCTAAGTTGCTGAAGCTGGTTTTGAACCTGCAATCCTCCTGTCTCAGCCTCCCAAGTACTGAGATTATAGGCGTGCATCACCATGCCCAGCTCAGATTCATTTTTAACATGCCCAGCTCAGATTAAATTATGCCAGGCATAATTTGGACATAATATTTATGTGGAATAAATGGTTCTAATGTCAGAGTTTTAGCTGGCATGACAGGAGGGTTTTATTTGGGGATGTTGCACTGCAGAATCAAGGAAAACTGCTAATTACAGGTATCCTGGCATTGGTTTGAAGGATGCGTGCTGGATGAACTTGGGGGGAGAGCTGTGGAATGCTACTGCTCTTGAGTTGTTCCTAGGCAAATCGCAATGGGCCCTGAGATGATAGTGAATCCCTGATTCTACCTGCGGCCTATGCACCTGCCAGCCCTGTCAGGTACCACCTTATTCTCACCAAAATCACCATCTGGTCAATCCTCTGCTCACTGCGATTGATCTTTGTTCCCCTCTAGATTGCTGACTATTGCTAACGGACTCCTGAGACTATTTTTCAGTGCATGATTGAGTCTCATTTAGGAAAAATTTATAATTGCTAGGATATGAAGGATACTTACAGTTAAGCTTTCTAATGAACAAAAATGCAGTTACCTGAGCTTTCAGGAAATCCTTGGACTTCTGCTCCCTTTCATCAATTTTGATTTGCGTCATGCGGACAAGGTTGAACACCAGCTCTCGCAGGTTTTCTTGCTCCTTTAAAAGCTTGTTTTCTTCGTTAAGCTGCTGTTCCACCAACTTCGACTCGGCTTCTGATAGAACTTTCTTTTGAAAACCACAACATAATTATAGCTTATTTGTTTGAAGGAACACAAAAAGCAGTCCAAGATACTAGTTTTATTATTTCCTGTATAGATTTATTAAAACATAACTCCAATGCATTAGCTCCAATTTTTCTTTATTTTATAAAAGAATGTGTAACAGTAAGTAAATATGATAGAACATTTTCTTATTCAGACTATTTTCAAGCAACTGTAGAAGAAACATGAAAGCATGTCTTAAAATTCTTCAAAAGTAACTTGAATAAGCAAAAAATTGAATTGTTAAATTAGATATTGGTGAAATAAAACATTGCTGTTTACTTTTTTATTTTTGGCAGTACTGGGCATTGAACCTAGGGTCGTGCACATGCTAGGCAAGTGTTCTACCTCTGAGCTACATCCCCAGCCCTCTTTAAATTTTATTTTAAGACAAGGTCTCCCTAAGTTGCCCAGGCTGGCTTCGAATTTGCAATCTTCCTGCCTCAGCCTCCTGAGTAGCTGGGATTACAGGCGTGCACCACCATGCCTGGTGCTACTGTTTACTATTTTGTTGTTGTTATTGTTTTGGTAGTACTGGGGATTGAACCCAGGGGCATTCTACCTCCAAGCTATATCCCCCAGCCCTTTGTATTTTTTATTGTGAAATAGGGCCTCACTAACTTGCTGAGGCTGGCCTCAAACCTACAATCCTTCTGTTTGAGCCTCCCAAGGACTGGGATGACAGAGGTATGCACCACCATTCTCGGCTTGCTGTTTACTTTTACTGTAATCAATGGCCCTTTTATTTTAAAATCTCATTGGTTTGTAAAAGTTTTGCCAGCTCAAGCACATCCTTTAATCTCAAACTTATTGTGGGATTGGAGTGAATTTTGAGATGAGGACGGGCTAGCAATGTAGCTTAGTGGTAGAATACTTGCTTAGCAAGCATGAGGCCTTGGGTTCGATCCCCAGTACTGTGAAAATTTTTCAAAAAAGTTGAAACATCTCCACATTAATCATGATGACACTCTCTTTGATGATACTGTTACTGATGAGGTTTCATGGGGGCACAGTTAACACAACAATAAGCTAAGCTAAGCAACAAAATAAGCTAGGCATGGTGGCAAATGCCTACAATCCCAACTACTTGGAAGGCTGAGGCAGGAGGCTCATGAGTTTAAGGTCAGCCCAGGCAACAAAGGGAGACTCCATCTCAAAAAATAAACAAAACCCTCCACCACAACAATTTTGTATTACTATTCTGAGATAGAACTTATATGAGAGCGGATATTAACCTGTTGGGCCAAATTCCTCTTTGCTGCTTCAACCTCCTTGTGGAGCTCTCTCCTTCTCTCACATAATACAGAATCATCTTTAGGGATAGCTTCAATCTGGAAATCAAAATTTAAAATAGGAACTTATGGAAAAATAGATATTTTCAATGCTATGTAGTTAACATACTTTTTGAAAAAGGCAGGCAAGTCATGATTCTCAATCTACAGGAACTGCTTATTATGCTGAATATTCTTTATAAAATCATAGCAAACTAAAATATGAAGACCTGTTGAACATCTATTATTTACCAGCTGCAAATATTTTATCATTCACTTAGAAATAAATCTTACTCATAACAGCTAACATTTTTGAGCATTGACTAAGTGCCTGGCAATGTTCTAAGGGCTCATATGTATGATCTTATTCCTCACAATAACTATATGAGGTAGTAATACTATCATCTCCAATAGTACAGATAAGAATGAGGCGCAAACACATTTAGGCAACTTTCCTCAGCAGGGCAGGTGCAAACTGAGGCAGTTAATCTCAGTGCCTGTGACCCTAATACTGCCTCACCTTGCCCCTCGGACAGTGCTCTTTTCAGCACATGGAAAACAGGCAAACACTATAACTATTCAAGTGATTGTTATTATAATTATAAAAGGTGAGTGTATTCATATGAAATCCAAAAGGTTAAAGATAGAAGCTATGTATTAGTAACAATGGGAATAATCTGTTATTTTCATGTAGTAGTTTGATGAGTAGCTGGAAAGTTCTTACATAAAAGAAAGGCCTCTTTTTTTTTGGTCGATGCCTAAATTTTCACTGTTAAATTTCTGTTGTCATGGTTTGCACTTTTTTCCTGTGTTAGAGTACTTTGGGGAAAGGGCAACATCTTAATTGATCAGTGTTTGTTGTCCTATTAGGAATGATCTTGACTGATTCTTTATGAGGAAGAGAGGGAAGATGTGTGGCTGCTAATGAAGGAAGGGGTGCCATCCAGGCTACAGGAAGGGTTGCCTTGGGATGCTTATGGCCCACTTGAGTTTGGACCTTTATACAAAAAACAGGTGATGTCAATCTGTGGTTTGTTCTCTGCCGTGATAGCACACGCTTCTAGGCACCAAGGTTGAATATTGGCTAAAACTTATCCCAAGAGGAGAATATCATGCTGTTCAGTGAGTTAAAGGTCACCTACAGGATCCTTCAAGCTGCTATTTGAAAGCAGCTGAGGTGTGTCTTCAGAGGCCCCATCATCCCTGAGCCTGTGTCTGCAGTACCACCTTCTCTACCTTGGGTGCCCAATGATGTCCTGCTTCCCGAGACATCACCTGCCACGGAGAGCTCCTATCAAGAAGCACACACTGGAGCCAGACGTGGTGGCGCACGCTTGTAATCCCAGTACTTGGGAGGCGGAGACAGGAGGATCCAGGTTCGCCGCCAGCCTCAACTACTTAGTGAGGCCCTCCGCAACTTAGTGAGACCCTGTTTCAAAATAAAGAATAAAAAATAGGGCTAGGGGTGTAGCTCAGAGGTAGAATGCCCCTGGGTTCAATCCCCAGTACCAGAAAAAAAAAAAGAAGAAGAAGAAGAAGCACACACTGGACTTAGGAAGATGAGACATGGTCTCGTGAAGCCCATATAACAATATACAGAATTGTGTGGTCTTTATGAACAGATAATCGCTATAGCAGATCAGCAAAGGGAGCGGTCGATGCCGGCTTAAATAATCAGGGAAGACTTCATGGGAAAGGCAAGAAGTCAGCTTGATTCCTCCTCCTGGAAAGTGGGGTGGAGCGGCAGCAGGCATGCTGGGTCCTGTCTGTTCTCTGCGACAGGTGGACTAGGTGTGGGCTGCTCCTCATGCTCTGTTCCCAAGGGGCAGCAAGTCTGCACATGAATTCTACCTAGGGCCAGGGAACCTTATAAAGTTTGACCAAAAACATGATGAGAACATAGTCACCAGTTACCATGTCAACTAAAAGCTCCCAAAAGATTTTCTAACCTTAACTTCACGAAAGTTAAGAAATTAGACATTATTCTTTTGCTGTGAACATCCTAATTATTTGCTATCAGTAAACCTTGGTATAAAGTGTAACACTTTGATATTTTTCTAAAATATTCCAAACACCCAGAAGTCTTGAGTTTCTGGGAGAGTCTCCCTGTACAGTCAAATGCCATAGAGAATCAAACAACTCTCTCTGGGGGAAATCATTTCTGAAGAATGGACAGAGCCCTGCACACGCACCTTTATCTCTTCCCTTTTGGATTGCATGCAAGTATAAAACATTCAGTGGGAGTGACTGGCCTAACCCACTCCTGTTTTCAAGTACTGCCAGCTGTGGGCAGTGGCCAGGCTAATAAGTCAAAAGGTCGAAGAGAAAGTATTCCACTGAAACCGTACTAGGATAGTAATACCGATTTTTCTTGAAACCAATGAAGGAAGAAGATCTTTTAATACATTTTAATTTCTTTTAATTCTATATTCTATGGGTGCCATTTTGTGAACTCAATAGATAGTAGTGTTATAGTTTTTATTTGCTAAAATTTAAACAACTTGTAAGTATTCCACTGCAAAATCCTCTTTACTCAAGGGCCATTCCTTACATATTTTGTGTCTAGCCAGATCTCTCTGTATAGCAATAAGCCTTACCACTGGAACCAGCTTCCAATTAGACTTATAGTGACCCAAGCTTAAATATAAGCAGATAGGTAAGGATCATCATATATTGGAGGAAAGTTTTTAATAAGAAAGAGGCATCAAATTAAAAAGGTATGCACAACAAAGGAACAATCAAGATCTGAAGAGAGAGCCTACAGAATAGGAAAAAATCTTTGCCAGGTACTCCTCAGAGAGAGGACTAGAATCTAAAATATATAAAGAAATCAAAAAGTAACACCAAAAAATAACCCAATCAAAAAATAGGCAATTGAACTGAATAGATACTTCTCAAAGGGAGAAATACAAATGGCTGACCAATCTATGAAAAAATATTCAACACCATTCACAATCAGGGAAATGCAAATCAGAACTACAATGAAATTCCATCTTCAATTAGACTGGCAATCAACAAAAATACAAAATAAATGCTTGTGAGAATGTGGGGAAACAGGAACTCATACACTGTTGGTGGGATTGTAAATTAGGACAACTTTGGAAATCAGTATGAAGGTCCTCTAAAGACTTGGAATGGAAACACCATATGACCCAGCTATACCACTCCTCAGAATCTTTCCAAAAGAACAGGTCAGAATACTATAGTGATACATGTGTATCTGTGTTTAGGATTTGTGTGTGTGTGTGTGGTGCTGGGGATCGAACCTGGGGCCTTGTTCATGTTAGGCAGGCGCTCTACCACTGACCTACATCCCCAGCCCTGTATATCCATGTTTATAGCAGCACAACTCACAGTAGTCAAATTTTGGAACCAACGTAGGTGTCTGTCAGCAGATGTATGGATAACAAAATGTGGTATATACACACAGTAGAATTCTAATCAGCCATAAGGAAGAACAAAATTATGTCATTTGCAGGAAAATGGATGGAACTAGAGAATATTATGCTAAGTGAGATGGGCCAGTTGCAGAAAGTCAAGGGTCATATGTTTTCTTTCATATGTGGAAGCTAGACAGAAAATAGGAAATAATAGGGACTTCAGATAAATGAGGAGAGACCAGTAGAATAGTGGAAGGGGACTGGGGGAGGGAGGTGAGGAGGGGAAAAAGGAGGATAGATGAAACAGTTGAAGTAATGTTATGTCCATATATGAAGGTTTCACTACCAATCTCACTAATATGTACAGGGAAGGAGGGGAGAGTAGCGTGGGATACAGAGAGAATCACACCAAGTGCTGAGTGCATGTATGTTTGTATCAATTTGAATCTCTATATGATGTGTAATTACAGTGTACCAATAAACTATATAAAAAACCTGAGAAGTATAAAAAAGAGACAAACAAAAACAACAAAATCCAGGAAAAAGTAATTTGAAGAAAATAAAGTCTATGAAGGAAGAAGTAGAAACTCTCACTACTATCTTCATTGAGATAAGATCTGAAATACAAATAAGGATATTATAAAAAGGAAACAGAACAAAAAGAGTTCATGGAAATATAAAATACAACAGCAGATGACAGAGTAGAACAGTGGGAAGGCAATATCCCTTGTAGGAAGTGAGAAAGACAAAATAAAGTGGGCAAAATGAAAGAAATAGTTCAAGATGAAGTCTCAGAACTTGATGACATGTTTCCACATGCAAAGAACTCATGAAGTGCCCAGAACAACAAATAAAAATAAAAAACCCACATATGGGACTATCCTTGTGAGATTTAAAAACTCCAAAGGCAAGTAAAAGATCCTATCGGCTTCTGGCATGGAAAAATAAAGGTTTCAAAAAACATGGGTTCCCAAAGTCGGCAATACCAACCTATGGCAGGATCCAGGGGGGCTGCACACTGGAAGGATCCAGGGGGGCTGTAGTAGCCTGTGAGGCACTGAATAAAAATAAGGGGGCTGTGGAAGCTCCTGGGGGGGCTGAATAATTTTTTTTTTCTGAAAAGGGGGTGGTAAGACAATAGTTTGGGAATCTGTGAAAAGGATCCAGAATCAAAATGACACCATATTTTCTCAACTCCTGAAACTAGAAGACAATTGATCAATGCCTTCATTCTGATGGAAAATTATTTTCAACCTTAAAGTCCATATCCATTTAAATGATTTACTTATCTGTGCAGCTAGTGTGAAGGTAAAAGACTATCATGCATTTTCTGACATGAAAGGTCTTTAAAAAATTACTTTCCAGCCAGGCGTGGTGGTGCACGCCTGTAATCCCAGTACTTGGGAGGCTGAGGCAGGAGAATCACAGGTTCTAGGACAGTCTCAGCAACCAAGTGAGACTCTCAACCTAGTGAGACCCTGTTTCAAAACAAAAAATAAAAAGGGCTGGGGGTATAGCTTGGAGGTAGAATGCCTGAGCTTGATCCCCAGCACCACACAAAAAAAATTACTTTCCATTCTCATTTTCTCAGGAAACTACTGGAAGGCATGCTTCCCCCACGAAAAGGGAGTAAGCTAAGAGAGAAATAGAAGAGATCCATGTGTGGTAGAACAGAACAAGTACTAATTTGGAAGGCTGAGATATAGTACCCTCCCCGGTGTTGCAGGGTTGAGTGTCCCCAAAATCTGACTTCAGGGGCAAAAGGAAGCTCCTGAGGCCGATATGCAGGCTTCTCTTTAATCAGTGGTGGATACCCCAGGTAGTTAAAGAGGGAAAGAAACTTTATTACATCTAACAGGCACATATGGGGGGCTCTCAGGCTTGAGCCAAGCTGTGCCACTTCCCTCCAGTCCCTTTAATACTAAGAGTTTGTCTTGTCTCTCCTTTATCAAGCAAATGATTTGTCTACATTGTGGGAGGGACTCCTGTTGCCTGTAGGAGAGAGGCTTTTCCAGTATTCACAAGGCACCAGACTGGGGAGGGAGCAGGAAAAGCTTCCTTTTCCTTTCTTTGACCACCATGACCCACTTTGGCTGTTCTTAAAACACGTATGTCACGTAGGAGTGACCTTCAATCACTGACTGTCATGTTCCAACCTCTGTAAACCCACCTGCCTGTTTCCGTCCTTTGTCACAAATCTATAAAATGGTGGCTCACATAGAACTCAGGGCCGGAGCCATATTTCTGGGAAGCGATTCCCAGCTCCAGGCCCACCAGTGTAATAAACCTTTTCCTTCTTTCACCCCACTTGGCTTTGGGCCTGTTATTCCAGAGAGTTTCTACAACACATGGAATGTGGAATCTAACTCAGAAGAGAGGTGAAGGGCAGCACCAATATGGTGGTGGCGGGAGGCCCCAAAACGAGGGCAGGGTAGGAAGCACAGGTCAGGAGTCTGAGGAAGAGAAATGCAGCCCTGGTATCCAGGAGCCAGCCTGGCATTCACTAGGCCTTGATGTTCTGTTGAACACAAATGATTTCACACAACATCAACTTCAGACAAAACCACTCTGTGATTATGATGGGACAAGAGAAAAACAAGCCTTTTTCAAAACTGTGTTTGAATACAGAAAAAAAAACATGAACATTGTCCAAGCCACAAAATGCCATGCATCCCCACGTGCGGCCTTCTCTCCCAATTACAGCTCTCCTTCATCTAGTCTTTCTCTTTCTAGCTAAGATTTATTAAGATACTCAATTGTAGGATGACTCTCATTTCCTGGTAAAAACCAAATCCAGGGCAAAGTCTCATTTCCTTAAACTGATAAGGTAGAATAGAAGAAATAAAATTTTAGGTAGAAAGGAGACAAGATGGGAAGGGAAGGAGTAAATCTAAAGTTCTAACCGAGGTGATTAGTTGTGGAAGAGAAAGAACTTCACCTTCCACCAGAACTCCAAAAGATCACACCTGTTGTTACACTCAGCTGGCCACCCGCTGGCCAGCAGACTCCTTGTCTCCACTCTTCCCTGCTCCAGGAAGACCTGTCCCTAAGAAATTAACATCTTCTGCCTGAGGAAAAACTTCAAAGAAAGGAGGTATTTTCCCGCCGAGTACTTATAACCAACCTTCTCCCCATTTCCAGTGATTATAAAAAGAGACTGTAAGAATTCAGGGTGGCTGCTCTCACATCTTGAGGTGGCCCTCATTTCCCTAACCTGTTTCCCTTTCCTTGAATTAAACCTCTGTCTTTTCTCTGACTGGCGCATGTTGAAATTCTTTTCTACACAGACCCAAGGACCCCGGGGACCCTGAGGTGAGTTTCCCCTTCCCAGGCCGAGGAACTCCTTAGGACTCTCCATGGAGCTATCGAGCTCACCCTGACATAATTGGCGCCCAACGTGAGGATTCAGAGAAAACGGAAGGTGGTGAGTTTGCTAAAAATGGTTGGGTTTTCTCATTCCAGTTTTTAAATGCCTTATTTGTGTGTATATATATGTGTGTGTGTGTGTGTGTGTGTGTGTGTGTGTGTGTGTGTAACATCTCTGTCCCTCATGGACTAACAGAGCAAAATCTCAGCCTGCTCTCTAGCCCTGGCTCCCCACTTGTGGGTGGTAGGGGAAATTCCCCACACTGTGCAGATCAATTGGCTGAGAGAGTGGCAGCTGATGCTGCCCTTAGAGGCTTGGTGAGAGTCTTTGAACTCAAGTGCCATGAAGGAGCTCGCATGGTCCCCTCTTTTTTCCTCTTCCTTTTCTTCCTGTTTTCTTTGTTGAATTCTCCTATAGGCTTCTTAGCTGCCTGTTGGTAAATCCAAATCGTTAGCTGGGGGATATATAGGAAGATTTCTCTCTCTCTTTCTGTCTGCCTTTCTCTTCCTCCCTCCCTTTTTTCCTGGCCAACCCCATTCACCCTCAGGAAATGAGAGCTTAGGCACCGAAGATTAAGGCATGTCATTTAGGCTCATACTCCGTTTCTAAATTGCTAGCTCGTCCGGAGAAACACAATAAAGGAGTGGTCCTCCCAGTGTTTTTGAGCAGCCCCTAGGTTCTTGGACCATGGGGTTTATCCGAGCCACATGTGGGGAGAACTGACTTTTGGCGTAAGAACCAAAGGAGCTATCCCCAAAAGCACCACATGTACGGACCCAACACATTTTAGCGGCCAAAATCTGTTTCCCTATGTCTTTGTCCTAAATGTCTCTCGTGCTCCAGCTAGCCAATCTGTATCCGTACTTGCAGTTGATAAGGAGGAACTTCTGAGATTTTGCCTTAACTCTCTCTCTTTAAAGAAACCACCTTGATTATACTGTTTAACTGTAAGGAACAGCGCCACTTACTAGGGAGAGAAATTGTTTGCTTAAAATGTGCTGTTTTACAGAATTTGTTTTGTTTTATTCAGGAAATATTCTCAAGTCCTCAAAGAAACCTTTATAAGTTTTGAGACTGTTTTGCTTGTGTTTTTACATATAAAAATCACTTGGGATGAAGTATCAGGGATACTCTGTTCTTAGACTTTTGTTTGTCTTGTCTTACTCGTTTCTGCAGGGGCTAAAAAGGTGTGACAGTTAATCTAATTTGTCAACTTTACTGGATCATGACACACCCAAGATCATGTGACTTTGGGTGTGTAACACCAGATTAAACTGAAAGTCCTCCCCTAAATGTAGGCAGCAGGGTTCTGATAGGTGCAGGACTTAGATAAAAGAAGGAGAAAGCCGTGTAGAGGCATGTGTGACTCTTTCTGAAGAAAACGCATCTGGTCTCATCTGAGATCGTTGGCCTCCAACTTCACCGTTTCTCTGAAGAGCTTCTAGATATTCTGCTCTCGTCTGAGATCGTCGGCCTCCAGCCCTTCGAACTGAAACTTCACCATCGTTTCTCCGAAGAGCTCTTAGACCGCTCGACCAGCTACTGGTTCCTCTGACTCTCCATGTGCAGTCGGAACTTGGGACTACATTGTAAGCTGATCTGATAAATCCCTTTTTCCATATACTCATTCTGTGAATTCTGTTAGTCTAGTGAACCCTGACCAATACAAAAGGGCACCCTGGTTTGGGGACCTCAAGCTGGCTTGAAGGATCCTGTTAGAGGGGGCACCCTAATTGGAGGGTAGCACCCCTAGGTCTGCACCTAGGAACGAGGACGCTCATTTGCTAAGGCTTGCAGAAGATTCAGGTTACTGTATATCTCATGGCAGGGATGCCTGCCATAGAGGATATTTACAGGTAGGTCAGGACAGATGCTAATCTGATCCTAATGGTTTCTGTTTTGTCTTGATTGTCCTAGTTATGTGTTTTTCTCTTTTTTCTCTATCTTTTCTTAAAGCGTGCAAAAGAGTTACAAGATCATGGGTTATTTCAATATCAATCCCTGAGAACTTATCCCTGAGTACATATTAAATAAGTAAAAAAAGGGGATTTAGAAAAATAAGAGGAAACTAGTTTTTGTTACCTGGCTTACCCCTAATGTGAATTTAAAAATAGAGGCTTGTTCTGTAAGTGAAAAAATGGGCAGAAATCTAAATATATGGGGTTTTTTTCCCCTAAAAATATAAGGATGTTTGCTACAGGGTCTGCCTTATTGGGTGAAAAAAAAGGTGTCCACCTGTACTTTTCAGTGTCACCCATAAGTCACAGTCCCTGTTTCACACATCCCCTACTGTATAAGCTTCTGTGTTTGTATCCTCAATTATCTATTACTCATTGTGTCACATGACAGACATCTGTAATGGGTTATATTTTTATCTGGGAAACTATACATCTAGCTCTATGTCTAGTTATTTATAGAAGTTCAATGCCTGGCAAAATTAAAAAGCTATATGGTACCAAAATTAGCTTGTATAAAAGAGCGCTCATAAGTTAAAAAAATGGATCCAAATATTTTTTTTTGTTCACGTGACTTAAGTTTTTAACAAAGAGGTTTAAGTGTGTTAATAAAAAGTAAAATGTCATAAAAGGATTAACATATTTTTCCAAGTTAACCAATTAATCTTATATTGTCTGTTTAAATTACAATGTAAATTGTTTGTTTTTAGGATTTTTATTTTGTTAAAGTAATGACTTAAAGTGCTGACTGGCTATTAAAATGAGTAAATTAGGTAACTGTAAGTGGCTTATTTTTAAAAGTAAATCTAGATTGTATATAAATTTATTATAAAATGTGTTTTTATATATATAAAAATAGTTTAAGATTGTCTTCTTTAAAATGTTAATTAAGCATAAGTTGCTAAAGTTCTAATTAATATGTGACTCTGTATATATCTGGCTAAAATTTCTTAGGCTGTATTTTAAAAGACAACTATTAGAAACTAATATTAAATGTTTTTATCTAAGTGTTAAGTGCTTTATCTTAAAATTGTTTTACATGTAAATTAAAAGGTTGCTAAGACACAGGGGAACCCAATAAATAATAGGAAATATTCGTAGGTATAAAAAAACATTAAGATTGACTTTTATATAAAAGGACTTTATATAAAAACATTTTTTGAGACTTTACCCAGGGCCTCATGCCAAAAGATATAAATATCTCCTAAGATTTTCTTGTGCCCTTAACATTTACTAAGAATCAGCTTAAAGGTTATATTTTAACAAAATAATCTCTTATGTGTTCACTATTTCTAATTACCTAACAAGCTGAATTTTAGTAGAATCAGGGGTTATAACTTTGGGTTACTATATTTGACCATCCTATATATCTGTGACCATAAATATATATATAAGAGCTAAATATGCTATATATCTGGGTTCATCTAAATGTTTTATAAAAGGCTTAAAAGTTACAAATATATGGGTTTTATATACATGCAAGCTAGCTGATGTATTTTAAGCGATCTCTTTATACAGCGTGCATTATATCTATACCTTGAGTTACTAAACTTCAGTCATCTGTGTTTAGTACCATTCAAAATCCATCATTAAGACCTGGTTTACATCTGTTTGCCTTGGCTAAGTAAGTGTCCTATTATTTTATAAAAGAGATACAACCGTCTATCGGGTAATAAGCTTATTTCTGATTAATTAATACTATCTAGAGCTATTCTTTAATTTTGTCCGATGCTGGTTACCTACATAGCCTTGTAATTACAGTTATCTTAAGTGAACCACAAATTCTAAATTTCAGTTTAATGGTTAATATATATTAAGGTTAAGTCAATATGTTGACTTCCGTGTAACTATAGTGTTATTATTGACTCCTTTATAAGTTAAATATATTTATGTATTCTTAAATTGTATTATAGTCATCTTCAAGCAAAGTCTATAACTGAGCTAGTCCAGTGTAAAAAACCCGGGTCGATTTTCAGAGGGTCCTGATAAATTTATAAATGGGTTTCAAAACCTGGCTATTAGCTCAACATAACATAAATAAAGATATTAAGAAAAAAACTCCAAAAACAGGAAATGGGACTTCAGATTCCCATTGATTGCCTTTTAGATTTGGCCTTTGGTTTTTCAACAACAGAAACAAGACAGACAAAATTAAAAAACCAGAAGAGACAAATACAGGCATAAGGACAAACCCACTTAATTGCCCTGGCATTGGGTAATAAATCCCTGCCCCCTCAAAGATATCCAAAGGCTCCTTCCGGAGAGAGGAAAGGAAACTTGAGGCCTGGCACCTGCCATTATTGCAAAGAGCCTGGGCATTGGGTCAAGGACTGTCCTAGCCCGGAGTCCATCTGCATCTGGGATGTGCCCCCTCTGTAAAGAGGAAAAACACTGGAAGTGTGATTGCCCTCACCTCTGAAGGGAAGTGAGGTCATCTGCTCCCATCATGGCTGCCCTAAAAGACTGACGATGCCCGAGGCTCAGCAAGGCCCTCTCTAATCAGCCTTCTGACCAGCTGGACAATAGAGCCTGGGTGACTCTTGACATGGTAGGTAAAGATATCAATTTTCTTTTAAATATGAACGTTTAATCCTCTGTTGTATTTGTCTCTCCTAGGCCAATTTCTTAAGAAACATGTATTGTAACTGGGGTTGATGGTGCCCCCAAGGCCAAAGACTTACAATGCCTTTAACCTGCAGATTTGAAAAGCTAATTTTTACCCAAGCCTTCTTAATTCTCCCAAAGCATCCTACTCTTTTATTAAAAAAAAAGATTTTCTAGCTTCCTTGGAAGCAACTCTTTAATTTAGCACCAAGACATGCTCCCTCCTTCTTAGGTGCATTAATAGAAAAGCCAATACAAGCTAAAAATATACCTAAAGATATTTTATGTCAGGTAGATCCCCACGTATGGGACATTAAAGTTCCAGGAAAGGCAATTAATGCTCAGCCTGTTTCTATTTCTTTAAAGCTCCAAAGGTTCACCCCCACATATGACAGTATCCTATTAAGCCAGAGGCACGCCGAGGCCTTCAGCCTTTTAATTAATAAGTTTCTTAAATATGGTCTTTTAGTTCGTTGCTCCTCCCCATGTAACACACCTATTCTTCCGGTGTTAAAACCTAATGGGGAATATTGGTTAGTTCAAGATCTAAGGGCAGTTAATGAGACTGTAGTTCAACTATAGAACAAGTGTATGCTAGCAGGCCTGATCTTAAGGATCAGCCTCTAACTGACCCTGATTTGGAATGGTTTACTGATGGAAGCAGCTTCATAAGTGAGGGAACTCAAAAATTAGGCTATGCAGTCAGCCTTCAGGACGTAATAGAGGCAAAGCCTCTTCCTCCAAACACCTCAGCACAGAAGGCTGAAATAATTGCCCTCACCAGAGCTTTGCAACTAGGAAAGGACAAGCAAATGAATATATATACTGATTTGAAATATGCATTCTTAGTTCTTCATGCTCATGCTGCCATTTGGAAAGAAAAGGGACTTTTAACAAAGAAAAATTCCTCCATCAAGCATGGTCCTGAAATTCTCTCTCTGCTGGAGGTGGTGTGGTTACCTGCCCAGGTATCAGTGATACACACCAAAGGACACCCAAAGGATGGCACCTCCATAGCGCAGGGAAATGCACTGGCAGATAAAAATGCTAAACGAACAGCACTTCAGAGCATTTCACAAATGGCTTTAATCCCTCTTGCCCCAGACTTAGGTGTAAACCCATCTTATACTGAAACTGAAAAGGAACGGGCGAGTCAGCGTGAATATAAACTAACTGAGAATGGTTAGTGGGCTAGAGAAAGAGACCATAAAATCTTATTACCCAGGCTGATCAATGGCAAATTATCAAAGGATTCCATGACTCATGCCATCTGGGAAAAAGGGCACTGACCACTTTGGTTGGCCATGCCTTTGGAGGAAAGGGCCTCGAAACTACTATTCGAGAGGTCACAAGGGCTTGCCCCCTCTGCCTCCGAAATAATCAAGCAGGGGGAGCCAGGCCACCACCGTCACTTAACACAGTACAACGACGGGGCACATTCCCTGGGGAAGATTGGCAAATGGACTTTACTCAGATGCCCCCATGCCAAGGATACAAACATCTCCTGGTTTATGCCGACACATTTTCAGGGTGGATAGAAGCATATCCCACTCGAACTGAAAAGACCCAAGAAGTTATTAAGGCATTATTAAAAGAAATTATTCCTAGATTTGGGCTCCCCAGGTCACTTCAAAGTGACAATGGACCTTCCTTTGTCTCCAAAATAACATAGGAGGTCTCACAAGCTCTGGGCATAACTTACTATCTTCATAGCTCCTGGCACCCTCAATCGTCAGGAAAGGTGGAAAGGGCTAACTTATAAATCAAAACCACCTTGAAAAAGCTATGCCAGGAGACCTCAGAGCCCTGGGTACGCTTACTGCCCATTGCTCTATTAAGAATTAGAATTGCTCCTAAGACCTCTCTCCAACTGAGTCCTTATGAGATGCTTTATGGAAGACCTTTTCTAACTTCAGATCCTGTCACTGACCCTAGAACACAGGAAATGATTAAATATATAATTAACTTGGGGCAAGTACAAGATGCCTTATTAGAATATGACAATAAAGTTCTTCCAGCTCCTAATAACTTAACCTATATGGCCAGAGTGCAACCAGGTGATTATGTCCTACTCAAAACCTGGAAAAAAAACTCACCCTCAGATCAGCTTCTCCCAAAGTGGAAGGGTCCTTTCCAAGTTCTTCTTAGTACTCCCACAGCTGTTAAACTACAGGGACACAATTCCTGGATTCATATGTCTAAAATTAAACCTGTCCCTCTTGAGACTCTACAGGATCAAGGCTCTAAAGTCCGAAATAAGCCTCCAGATGCTGGCAAGACCTTCGAACACTATTCCTGCGAGCCTTTGGAAGATTTAAAAGTATTATTCAAAAGGACCAAAAAGGACTAAATCAGGATAAGTTTTTATTTTTGTGCTTTTCCTTACAACTACAGTATGTCTATCCAGGTTAAGAAATACCAACTTATCTGCCCCGACTTTTACATTATTCTTCTAGGGAAAAGCAAACCTTTTCCTAGACTGGGCACAATATGCCAAAGATACTGATAAAAGTGCCTGCTGGATTTATGGAATTATGTCCACTTCCAGTTCACCCAGACAATCTTGGTGGATGTTCTCCTTTCAGGAAAATAATTGGTTAACATCTTAGTGGATGCTCCTCTTTCAGGAAAATAGTTGGTTAACATCTTAGAGAAATAGAATTCTCATTTTCCTGGCCAGTATACTCTGTATCGGAATACCCTTCTGTTGTTTGATTTGCTGTTGTCAGAGGTTAATATCTCGCATGCTTATACCTTCTTTTCCAGAAAACCAGAGGATAATAGTTCTACAGCCTGACCTCCCTGTGTCACCTTTAGATCAGTTAGGACGAGACTTTCCGTCCCTGGGTAGGCAAGGCCAACAGCCTCTTGTCAGCTAAGAAGAAGCTACAGAAGTCAGACCTTCTCCCTTCTGCACCCCCTTAAGATTAAGGGACCAAAGTCTCAGGGGGGGAAATGATAAGGTAGAATAGAAGAAATAAAATTTTAGGTAGAAAGGAGACAAGATGGGAAGGGAAGGAGTAAATCTAAAGTCCTAACCTTGCCTTGCAGGCTTGTTTAGGACATGCCAAGAAGTAGCAAGACCCATATCTTTAAAAAACACAATGGGCTAGCTTCACATCCGAAACTCCTGAGGAGATTAATTGTGGAAGAGAAAGAACTTCACTTTCCACCAGAACTCCAAAAGATCACACCTGTTGTCACACTCAGCTGGCCACCCGCTGGCCAGCAGGCTCCTTGTCTCCACTCTTCCCTGCTCCAGGAAGACCTGTCCCTAAGAAATTAACATCTTCTGCATGAGGAAAAACTTCAAAGAAAGGAGGCATTTTCCCACTGAGTGCTTCTAACCAACCCTCTCCCCATTTCCAGTGACTATCAAAAGAGGCTGTAAGAATTTGGGGCTGCTGCTCTCACATCTTGAGGTGGCCCTCATTTCCCTAACTTGTTTCCCTTTCCTTGAATTAAACCTCTGTCTTTTCTCTGATTGGCGCATGTTGAAATTCTTTTCTACACAGACCCAAGGACCCCAGGGACCCTGAGGTGAGTTTCTCCTTCCCAGGCCGGGGAACTCCTTAGGATTCTCCATGGAGCTATCAAGCTCACCCTGACAAAACCATCCCCCAAATCATATCACACGAACCTGAGCTTTCTAATACCCTCTACTGAGTCTTCCCACAATCTTCCCTGTGGTGTGTGTTCTCCCTTGTTGCAATGTGCGATAAACTTAACTCATTCAACTACAGGTGTGATCCTCTTGGTCTTCAAGTAGAGGTCACTGACAAGGCTCAGAAATTATTACTTCAAGATTAGAAGAATGAATGTCTATTAGAATGAATAGACATCTGAGTGTGGTGGTGCATACCCATAATCCCAGTACTTGAGAGGCTGAAGACAGAGGACCACAGGTTCAAGGCCAGCCTCAGCAACTTAGTGAGACCCTCAGCAACTTAGTGAAACCCTGTTTCAAAATTAAAAATAAAATAGGGCTGGGGTGTGGTTTGGAGGTAGAATGCCCCTGGAGTCAATCCTCAGTTCAGAGGGAGATAGACAGATAGAGAAAACAGAGAAAGAGAAAGAAAGAGATATTGAAATTAAATGAACGGGCTCTCAAATATGTTTTAAGAAGCCAGGTGTGGTGGCACACACTTGTAATCCCAGTACTTGGGAGGCTGGGATAATAGGATGGCAGGTTTGAAGACAGCCTTAGCAAATAGTGAGACTCTCATCAGCCTAGGAGACCCTGTTTCAAGATAAAAATAGGGCTGGGGGTATAGCTTAGAGGTAGAATGCCCCTGGGTTCAATCCCTAGTGCCACACACACACACACACACACACACACAATATGTTTTAACATACTGAGAAGAAATTTATGCAATTGGAGAAGAATTTGGGGTTGAACTTTGGTAAGTACATAGAAAAATAGGCAAATGAAAGAACAGGATGCTTATGAACCCTGAGAATGTAAAATTTTATAAGAAAGGGCAACTTTATAATATTATAGAGCTCAGGCATGAATAGACTTTACATATTCCTAAAATGAAAACACCAGATTATGAACTAACCAATATCATCACATGAGAATATTGGGCATATGGAGGGACAAGAATTGTCTGTGTGATGAACAAGAGTCTAAAAGAGAGCCAACCTTCATCTTTTATAGTGCAAAATACAAAGGTCAGTTCTAAAACTGAAAACTTGCCGGGCATGGTGGCGCATGCTTGTAATCCCAGTACTTTGGGAGGCAGAGACCAGAGGATCCGGGTTCCAGGCCAGCCTCAGCTCTCTCGCTCTCTCTCTCTCTCCCTGTCTGTCTGTCTCTCTCTCTCTCTCTCTCTACTTAGTGAGGCCCTCCACAACTTTGTGAGACCTGGTTTCAAAATAAAGTATAAAAAAAATAGGTTCGGGGGTGTAGCGCGGAGGTAGAATGCCCCTGGGTTCAATCCCCGGTACTACAAAAAAAAAATTAAAAAATAAAAAATAAAATAAAACTGAAAACTTAAGTAGCAGTATTATAAACATGTTACATATGGAATGAAGAGATACCAAAAGAACCAGCTGATGGAATAGCTCTTGATTAGAAAGAGGACTAAATTAGGAATAGGAAATACATGGACAATCTTTTGTTCCATGCCTGGGGCAGACATTGCTAATCAACCACAGAGTTCCTAGCTGACAAGCCAGTGCTGGGCCTTAGAATCCTCTGCAACATGGTCCTTCTAGGGGGCTACCACCAAATGAATGGAGTGATACTTGGAGTGAAACCTGTTGGCCTTGATTGGACTAGGATCTTTTTGATTCCTCTCATTTTTAAAATTTTATGATTATGTGAAATGAGGATCCATTGAATGTCTTGATCAGATGAGTGACACATCCATGAATATTAATTTAGTATCAAAATGGAGGATAGATCGGACATGGAAGGAGCATGACCTACAGAGAACACTGGTGGGCAGTGGCAATTACCCAGGTAATGACAGTGGGCACTGGGAGACATTTCAGAGGTTCATTAGTAGGGCCCAATGATGCATTCTGCTCCATAGGAATAAAACAGCCATATTCATAATCTTCCCTAACCACAAAATTTTCTTTAGTCTTTCAAAAAGCGCATACACATAAAGGAGAGTAATATTTATTGAGTACATTCTTGGTATCATACACTTTCACATTTGTAATCACCTTTTTTTTGGTACTGGGGATTGAACCCAGGGGCATTCTACGTCTGAGCTACACCCCCAGCTCTTTAATTTTTTATTTAGAAATAGGGTCTTGCTAAGTTGCTGAGGTTGGCCTCAAATCCACAATCCTTCTGTCTCAGCCTCCCAAGTAATAGAAATATAGCTGCAAACCACTGTGCCTGGCTTGACCATTGACATTTATGTGTTTTGATCTAGTTCTTAACTGTCATAGTCTTCCATGACACCATGCTGAATCTGACTCTTAACTATAAAGATAATTATGCACTGGGCCCTGCCCTGTATAGAACCCTCTAGTTTTCCAGAACTGGAAAACCCAATGACTTCCCTAGCCAGGCCAATGTGTCAAATCCAAAGAAGACATTTCTCTAGTCTTGAACTAGAAAAAGCAATGGGAAAACATTATAGTACAATAAACTCATTTGATGCATTTGAAAATTACCTGTTCCTGTTACTTTTCTTCTTTCTGTACTGATAACAAAAACAACTTTCTAACATTTTTACTTCAAAAGATAGCACCTAGCTTAAAGAACAGATAGTGGCTTTCGGCACCCACCTCTAGTAGAAGCCTTTGATGCAGGGCTTGGGTTTGAGTGAGCGCATCCAAGGACACTTTCAAGAGTAGCTCCATCTTTTTTAAATTCCGAAAATCTCGTTCTTTCTCTCTTTGCTTGTGAGAAAGCTCGTCATGGTAGTTCTGCTTGTCAATGGCACTGTTGCGTATATTGAGATCTAAGATCCCTCTGCCCCATAAAGGGATAAAATGAAAGTGACTGGTCATCAACCATCTTAGATGTTTTTCAAAACTTAGCGAGACAGCATACGTAGTAGACACATATGAAACCACTCTCATGTCGGAATCATGAATTGTACTGCCAAAAGCAACCAGGTTTGTGAGTTGGTATCATTTAGAGCTATCATGTTATAAAAACCCCAAATGTAATAACAGTTTGGTGGATATAGAAGCCCCTAGTTTCCATGAAATTTTACTTAAATGTAGGAACTAGGGGCTGGGGCTATCGCTCAGCGGCAGAGCACTTGCCTAGCATGCATGAGGCCAAAGTAGGAAGTAAAATTCTCCCAGGAAATCGCACCATGAAATTGTTCCCACTAGGAAAATGTTAACATTACTTCTCTCTTACTAACTGGTAAAATCTCTGACCTATTAGCACACTCTAGTGATATAATTTTCCAGAGGTATATTTCAGAAACAGCATTCAATGGATTTTATCCTTAAAATTTAGTCACAGAGAATTGAGGAGAATTATGAGTAAAAGATCAAAATATGTACTTCAAAATGCTTTATTTTGAAACACACACATACATACATATATACTTACATTATTTTTGTGGTGCTGGGGATTGAACCCAGAGCCCTGTGCATGCTAGGCAAGCACTCTACCACTGAGCTACATCCTCAGCCTGAGCCTGGTAGTGTGTCATCAATTAATGATAAAAATGGATTATTGAGTTTTATAATAGCTCTAAATGATACCAACTCACAAACCTGGTTGCTTTTGGCAGTACAATTCATGATTCCGACATGAGAGTGGTTTCATATGTGTCTACTACGTATGCTGTCTTGCTAAGTTTTGAAAAACATCTAAGATGGTTGATGACCAGTCACTTTCATTTTATCCCTCTATAAAAATGATTATTGAGTCAGGCATGGTGGTACACGCCTGTAATTCCAGTGACTCGGAAGGCTGAGGATTGCAAGTTCAAAGCCAGTCTGAGCAACTTAGCAAGACCCTGACTCAAAATAAAATGAAAAGGGATAGAGATGTAGCTGAGTGGTAGAGCGCCCATGAGTTAAATCCTCAGTCACACACACACACACACACACACACACACACACACACGTGCTTACTAAGTCAACATAAAACCATTTGAGATTATGTTTTCAATCCTCAAATATACACTGAAGAAAAAAGTTAGATGGCAGAACATATATAAATATCACTAACCTTTCAGTTAGTGAAGTGGCTTCATTCTCCCTGGTTAATTCCAGTAGCTTGATCAGTTGGTTATATTCTCGTTCTTTGACTTCAAGCAAGGCTCGTTTGCCTTCAACTTCCTTTATTACATCCTCTTTCTCTTCCATGATAGTACTAATTTTGGTCTCAACTTTCTTTAGGGAGTCATTTAGCTCTTTGACTTCATTTTCCAAGACAGATTTTTTCTTTTCCATTTCTCTGTAAGTGAGACACATACATGGGCACCTTATTAGTTTAGCCCATGCTTGAAACCAGGCAGAAGAGCCAGTCCTAAACCCAGAAGTGTGTGAAGACCACAGTGGGACTCAGCGGTATCTTCCCCCAGTGCCACTCAGGGCAGGGACGTGCCTGGCCTCGCAAGCTGCCATCTCCTGCGATTCTACCGTCATCCTGACTACCTTCCTGGAACCGACCTGAATTTCTCAACTTCGCTGCTGGTGAGCTAGGTTTTTGAAAACATTCCTACTTTATTTTTCCTCTTCTTTTTAAGATCAGCCACCAGAGCAATCACATTATTCTGCACAATATTTGTATCTTCCCTTACCCTTATCTTTTTTGATTCCTCGAAACCCTGAGAATTTCTTCAGTGACCTCCGTATTCAAATCTACCCTGAATGTGTGAGGGCGTTAACCACAGGAATAGATGGCAAAGTGAGGAATTGCTGGCTAGCTAACATACTTCTGAACCATCTCAAATAATTGACCCTTGCTCTGTTAAAGTCAATTGGAGTTTTCCTTAAACATGATTTGTAAGTTGGAAACAGAATTGTGATCCATAATTAAGACATAAATAAATGGTAGTAATTTCCTGCAGCATTTCTTTTAAAGAACTTCATATATAAAATTAAGGTCAAAAGCAAATACTTCTAAAATTATAATACTCATTTGATGCGTCCTGTGGTTAGCCCCCTTTTTTTGGTACTGAGAATTGAACCCAGGGGCATTCTACCTCTGAGCTACACCCCTTGCCATTTTTATTATTGTTTGTTTTGAAACAGGGTCTCACTAGGTTGCTGAGAGTCCCACTACATTGCTGAGGCTGTCCTTGAACCTGCAATCCTCCTGGCCTAGTCCTGGCCTAGTCCTCTTGATTTAGCATGCACATATTACTTGGGGGAGGGGAAGCTGGGATGGATTCAAAATAAAAATATTAAATCATACACTTTTTTGCGTGTCATTTTTTCTATCTCTTTTGCAATCTGCACGGGAACAGTTTGATGGTGGACCACTTCATCCTAGTAAAGAAATGCAATCATGTTAAATCATGTAGAGTCTTGGATCAGAAGCAATTAAGACAATCAAATCAAATAGAGAGAAAGGAACTATGAAATGTAGAATTCTTACTTTCTACCCTGTGTACTTTTATTCCATTCAGTCCTCACACTGATTTGTTACTGTTTTAAAGAGGAGGTCACTGAGCGTAACAGACACTTCTGGTGTTCTGCTCAGAGTCCCCTGATGGAGGCAGTCTTCTCACACAGGCCGCAGGGGCTCTCCGCCAGCACGCGAGCTGTCTCTCCACTGGATTGCCACTGTGCAGAGCTGTCTTGTCAGGGAATCCGGAGGCGAGGTAGAGGGAGTGGGGAGAAGGCCTTGACCAATGACTAACTCATGTGGCAATATAACAGCCCATCCCTTTGCCTTGTGGTGCTGCTCAAGATCTGGGGCTCTCCAGGGGTCAGGTTAAGACCTCAGGTTCTCCTACTGTAGAAACTGTATTTTGACCCAACTTTTCCCCCAGCCCTATCCCGCTCCCCACTTCTCTCTAGGTTTCTCCTGAGAGCTCTCCCTTGATTATTGAGTGTCTTAGGCTCTGTTTCTAGGGAGCCCTGCCCAAGACTCATGCTAGGAGAAGGTGAATCATTTTCCCCAGTCACAGATCCAGTACGTGGCAAGGTCAGGGGCAGAAGCTGAGTTTGTGGGATACCGTGTCACCATGCTTTGTGGATCTGTGGAAGGTTCGGCTTCAGCCTCAAGAGTCACATGTACATGGCAGGTTTCTCAGAGGAACCCCTTCTTGCCTGAGGATCGCATTGCATTTTGGGGCCTGGAGGTTGCATTGCATTTTGGGGCCACCTAGGCACAGAGGTTGAACACATCACTGCAGTGTGACAGGGTAGGACGTTTCTCTGTGGGACCTTGCTGAATCCTGTGGCACATCCAAATTTTGTGAAGTGGAAATGTGTACCATTTGGGAGTTCCTTTCAAATAAAAGAGTAAAAAAAAAAAAAATCACAAGTGCTAAATTAGATACAGGCCCTTGGAAGAGGTTCATGTTCACAAGGGGTCTGAAGCTTGAGCTTCAGTGGGTTCCTGGTAAATACATCTCTGCGTAGTTCCTATATTCCAGACAGCAAATAGGCGCATGTTAACCAACTGATCTAAGATTCTGAAGGAAAAAAAGAGGTCAAAGTATATCCTAATTGTCCTCTAAGTTAATGAAGCTCAGGTGTTGCTTTTTAAACATCTCTAGGTTATTTAAATTGTTTTGAAAGTTATTATACATTTTTAAAAATAAAATAAAATTTAATTCACTATCTCCTGAAACATAAATATAGGCTCTTACTATCTTTATGGTAAGTGATGGGGATTGGGCCTGTACTGATTGCTAATAGGTATTAATTGCTAATAGTAAGAATAAGCTCTCATACTCAGGCAGCACAAAATCCTTTTCTCTGTCTCTAAGTCGTCAGCCAAGAGCTGCAGCCAAGGTTGACCTTGGTCAGTTAAAAGTTGGCTGTTAGCCCAGCTAAACACTGAATGTTAAAAGCACAAGACACCTGCACTTAATTATAGACTCTCACAACAGCTTAAAGTTAAAAGATGAAAAAGAAAGCAATATTAACCCAATATTAATTACCAATAACACAAAATGGTTATAGCCCCAAACCATCCATACTTTAAAAGACTATATTCCTATGTTTTTCTTTTCTTTATTATAAAACAAGTTGTCAACATAGTAAGTAGCTTCTAGCAGATAGAGATAAGGAGATGCTGAGAATTCACCAAGGACATAGGGGGATAACAAATGCTTTCAAGTTTAATGAAAATAAAACAAAGAACAAAGTGGGCTTTTAACATACAGCCCCCTGACCTTGCTAACCAAGCAACCCCTTTTGATCAGTAATATCAGACCTAACTGTCCCTGTGAAGGTGAACAAAGAAGGCTAGCAGAAAAGGTTTAATTGGCTGATCTGCACCTGGTTTTGGTGGGAAAAGAAGACTATTGGTTAAGCAGGATAAGAAACAAGAAATAATTAATTCTTATGAAAATTGTATATGTTCAAAGGCATCAGTGCCTTACTTCCAAGGCACTCCACTGTGTCGCCTCTGATGTAGCGCTTTGTTTGCTCTGTTCTGTTTCTATCTGCAATAAACCTTTGCTTAAGCTTGCAGCAGTGTAGTTCTGACTATTCTTTTCTAAATTAGCTAAGAACAAGAACCCGCGGTGCCATCTCAAACTGTAACAGTAAGAGGAATCAGACAGACAAGGATAAAGTAATACACAATATACACAAGATGATAGGGCATTTGGTTGCTTTTCAAAAAGAAGCAATTTTGTGACTTTTTTTTTTTTGTAATGGGGATTGAACCCAGAGGCATTCTTCCTCTGAGCTATACCCCAGCCCTATTTTATTTTTTATTTTGAGACAGGGTCTCTTCAAGTTGCTGAGGCTGGCCTTGAATTATGCAATCTTCCTGTCTCAGCTTCCCAAGTACTGGGATTACAGGCATGTGCCATTATACCTGGCTGTGACACTTCTAATATAAAAAAAAAAATTGGTAAGGTCTAGAGAGGCCTATTCCCTAGGGTCAGAGTTTTAAATTAGGGCAATACTATCTAGAGTCTCTTGTGAATTCCCAGATCTTAGGTTTAGTTTGGTAAGATCCATCACCATGCATGACATTTCAGTTTGTGAGACAATATCCCTTTTTTTCAAACCTCGTAGTTAATCTTGACGCCTGTGTATTTTTATATCCATGCAAGAACAATATTTAAATATTCACGAAGTATAAGTGGCATACCTTTAGGACAACCTGATGCTCCAACACTTCTTCCAGTTCCTTCTGTTCCTTCAGTAATTGCTTTTGCTTAAATGACAAATCTTCCCGTAAATTTTTAATTTCTAATTTCTTCTGCATTACTTCCTTACGTAATTCTTCAGTGCTTTCTCTCAGTACTTTCAGCTTCTTCTCCATTTCCTTTAAAAGTCATGAAAATGATTAGGTTATATAGTCTGAGTAAAAATTTATTTACCTAAAAACGGAATTAAAATAATTTTGCTCACTGTTTTGAGTGTATTTCTTTTGAAGTGCATGAATGCTTTCTCATGTTTTTGTTTTTGTTTTTTGGTACTGGGGATTGAATCCAGGGGCAGTCTACTTCTGAGCTACACCACAGCCCTTTTTATTTTGAAACAAGGTCTCGCTAAGTTGCTAAGGTTGGCCTTGAACATTGATCCTCCTGTCTCAGTGTCCCAAAGACTGGGATTACAGGCCTATGCTACTGCCCCCAGCATGAAAGCTTTCTCACAAAGTTAAATGCAACTTATGATTTCTGACATCTTCAATAAAGGCGTGACTATTATACTGAACGTTTAATCAAACACTTTAGGTTTGAGGGTTTTTTTTTTACTAGTTCTTCATATTTTAAATGTTTCCTTTTTCTGAATTCTATTTTCTAGTTGATTTGTGACTTGACAAAATCAGGTACAAATAATCTTTGAGTATCTGGCTCAAGGTTAACTTCAGTCACACATGGAAACTAAATATAAGGGGGTTCATATTTGGGAGGCCCAACTCTTTCCGTTCCTTAACCCCCCCACTTTCTTATTAATATTACTTCTCTGGCTTCTGCAGATTTTCCTCAAATATCCTCCACCCAGACTCACAGTAGGTCATGTTTTCCATGTCTTATTATCTGGAAAATGTTTGACTTATGGGAGAAAAGCCATTTATATTCAGAAAGGCTACATGGTACTAATGACCAAGTGGATGGATCCATTTAGCCTGCTCTGGGCTTTCTGCAGAGCTCCCTCCTTCCACTGCTGCTGGCAAGGAGTAAAATTAGTAACCTACAATCTGGAACTGAAATTCAAAATACTCTTCTCCACAAAAATCTATACTTTAAATGGTGGTTGGATGTACTTATATAAAATTATATTTATTATATTTATCTATTTATTTTACTAAATGCTAAACAGATTTTTATGGGCTGGCCATGGAATTAAATCATCAACAACACATTTTTGAAATATAACCATCCAGAAAGTGGAAACAATACCACATACAATGAGCTTTGTATTTATTCTCTATGGAAGGTAGCAAAAAAAAAAAAAAAACCACAAATGCCTCCTGTTCCCCTGGGTGTACATGCCCCTATGCATGGGTCTTTGCCATTCTTCCCATTAAAAGGGAGGGCCTATTTCTCTATGTCTGGATTCTAAACTTGGCCACGTGAGTTGCTTTGACCACTGGTGTATTATCAAAAATGATTTAAGCAGAGACTTAAAAAGTTCTCGTGTGTTGGGATTTGCCTTCTCTTGAGGCTGGAAACCCTTCCTCTATCATATCCTGTGATCAACTAGTAACATATGACCTTAGACCAATTAGACTGCCTCATGGTTGATATCCAAATGAAGCCATCTTAAACCACCAGCCAGCTCAGACCAGAAGAATTCAGAACTGTGGAAAATAAGAAATGATTGTCGTTTTAAGCCACTAAGTTTTGGGATGGTTTGTTATGCAGGGAATAGATACATGATATGTCCTCTCTATAAAAATTTCTTGTAGTAACTTGAGATGTTCAGAAAGCTATGAGGATAATAGCTATAACAAAAATAATGTTTTTAGGTGCCAAACATGGAATCTTTTTGTTTTTTCTTCTGGAAACAAAAAAGATATTGTCCAACTAAACACAACCTAAATCAGATGCCAAATAGCTAAAGCCTATAACAGGCACCACTTACATTGACTCCACAAATCATGTAGACACTCCTTTCAACATCATCAACAGTCATGACTTCAGTCTTTCAGATGTTGCAGGGTAGTGATACTTTCATATATGAACATACCATTATTTAAACTGTTGCCTTCCTCAATCTTCTTTTTTCCCTCCCCACCTCCTTTCCCCAATCTCTTCTCTACTATTCTACTGGTCTCTTCTCATTTATCTGAAGTCCCCTTTGTTCCTTGTTTTTGTCTATCTTCCACAAATGAGAGAAAACATATGACCCTTGACATTCTGAGGCTGGCTGATTTCACTTAGCATAGTATTTTCCAGTTCCATCCACTTTCCTGAAAATGGCATAATTTTGTTCTTCTTTATGGCTGAGTAAAATTCCACTGTGTGGATATTTATATCCATATATATATATATTTTTTTTTCTTTATCCACTCATCTGTTGAGGGACACCCAGGTTGGTTCCACAATTTGGTTACTGTGAATTGTGCTGCTACATGTATGGGGAGGGAGGAAGGGGGAACATGGTGGGATGCGGAAGAGAACACACCAAGTGAGGTGTGCATGTATGATTTTATCACATTGAACCTCACTATGATGTATAGTTACAATGCACCAATAAAAGTATAAAATAAATGAGTAAACGAGACATTTACAAAAAAATGTTTCAGGGTATATTTGTTGTGATAAAGATTATTATTTTATAAAGGGATGTTTGAACCCAGCTGCATTTAACAAATTCTAGATCATCTAATACTTACTCCTGGCTTAGGGATCTTCTCAAATTCCTTTAATATGAGGCTCTTTTCTTCCTGTAAGCTGCCAAAAAAAAAAATCAAGTTTGACAAAGTACAAAAGAGTAAGGTCTTTCTGTGTTATAACTATTTTCTCTTTCTGCAAAGCCATTCCTGGGTTTGTCTGCAGGTGTCCTGGAGCCTCTCTGTGTGGTGGCTTCCTGATTGTGACAGGCCCCTTTAAGATGCTTCCTCCTCCCCGGAACTCCCACATGCCGTGGACACACGCCCAGAGGAGCGGCTGTAGCAGACATTGTAACTGTTTGGGAGCACAGCCTGCCCAGGCCAGCTCTGGCCCTTTCCTTCTTTACATCACCTCAATGGACCAGTGGCTGCCCGGGTTAACTACCACAGTCTCCCACTAGCCCACCTTGCCTGCCTCCACCCTTGCACATGAAAGTCAATTCTCACCCAGAACCACAGGGATTTTTTTTCAGCAACATAAACAAGATCCCAACACTTCCCACTTCAACAACATCCCATCAAATCTGGACCAAGATTTGAACTCCTTTCCCAAGCCCACATGGTCCTGCACGTGCTGCCTCTCCAGTCTCACTGCCTGCCACCCTCCAGCCACATGGGCCTTCATGCCCAACTCCAGCCTACCATAGGCCTGGCCCTTTCTTCTCTCTCCAACTGGCTTGCTCTTTCCACACATCTCTGCATAGCTCATACATTCCATCTGTATCTGTATCTGGTGTCACCTTCTTGTAGAGGACTACAGCATCCTATCTAAAATACCACCAACCTTGTTCTCCATCATTCTTTCCTTGTCCTGCTTTATTCTTCCATATCGTATTCATCACTACCTGACATTACATTATGTGTTTGTTCATTTCCCACCAGAAAACTTAGCTTCAGGAAGGGCGGGGACTTTGTTCTGTTACTACTGTATCAACATTGCCTTAAAAAGTGCTTGCTGAACTAAACAGATATTTCTCAAAAGAAGAAATGCAAATGACCAACAAGTATATTAAAAAATGTTCAATGTCAAAACTATACCAAGAGTTCCTCTCACCCCATTTAGAATGACAGTCATCAAGAATACAAATAATAATAAATTCTGGCAAGAAAATGGGGGAAAAGGAACAGTAATTCATTGTTGGTGGGACTGTACAACCACTATGGAAATCAGTGTGGAGGCTCCTCAAAAGACTAGGCAATAGCCAACTCATGGGATCAGTGTAGGTGTTTGTCAACAGATGAACGGATAAACAAAATGTGGTGTATATATACACAACGGAGTTCTCTTTAGCCATAAGAACAAAATTATGTCATTTGCAGGAAAATGGATAGAACTTGAGAACATTTTGGTAAGCAAAATACGTCAGACTTAGAAAGTCAAAAGCCATGTATTTTATCTCATGTGTGTCAACTAAAGAGAGAAAAGGAGGAGGAGGATCTCTTGAAAATAGAAGGGAGACTAGGATAATAGAGGAAAGGGACCAGGGGGAGGGAGAAGATGGGGGAAAGGGCAGGTGCTGGGAATAAAATTGATCAAATTTATATACATATATAAATATGTCACAATGAATTCTATTATAAAAAGTGTTTGCACATAGTTGCACCCAATATTTATATGAATAAATAAAATGACTGAAGTTAGGTTTATTTCTATTTTCATAATTTTTATTTTGAGCATGGGACTGGGGATTGAGCCTAGAGGCATTCTACCTCTGAATTGCACCCAGCCCTTCTTTTATTTTTTGTTTGGAAATGGTCTTGCTGGGTTGCTGAGAGTCTTGCTATGTTGTTGAGGCTGTCCTTGAACCTGTGATCCTCCTGTCTCAGCCTCCCAAGTACTGGGATTACAGGCATGTACCACCACACCTAGCCTATTTTCATTATTTGAAGTAGCATAATTTATATGCTCAATAAAATAAGGATATGCATATGAGAACACATCTTCTTTCAGAATAACCTATTGCATCACATTCTTCAATGTCTAGATAGGAGAAAAATCTCATGGAAATCATGAAAGGGAAGGCTTCACAGTTGTTCAAAGGTATGAAGAAGGGTTATTCCAAGAGCTCACTTTTGGTTTGATGCAGTAACTGTATTTCTCAGGGATAATGTTAGAGAGGAACACCATAGAGAAAAATCAAAGAATGATGGAGACAGAAGAAACTTAGAGACCAAGATGTGGTTGGTACAAAGATATCCAAGAGATTAAATGAATGCTTCAGGTAAAGAATAGATTGGACCAGGAGCCAAGTTTAAATGAGTATTAATTGAGAATGATTCTTTTAAGTTTGTTTCCATTCCAAACTATTAAAAATTCTGATGTGAACTCACAAGAAGACCAGGTGGGTACACCTTGTCTATAGTTCTAGCTCATGGTTGTTTGGTTAAGTTCATAAGAATCTGCCTGTGACCCTGTGACAAACACATTGCCATGTATCCATCGTACCATTTTCCCTTCCTGGATACACAGGTGGTGTGTTTTATAGCCTCCCTTGCATTTGGACTAGGGCCACAGGACTAATTCTTGCCAACAGAAAGTGAATGGAAGTAACTATCACCCGTTTTCCAGCCACAACGAACTCGGAAGGCATGTGATCCAGTTGGCAAAGATATGGGATGGAGGCTACGTGACTTTCACTGGACTGCACTGTGAGCCAGAAATGAAATTTTATGATGTTATTCCACTGACATTTTAAGATTTGTTATTGCTTCATTGCCCAGCTAAAACCTAACTTTTATTTTCTACGTTGTTCCAATTACGTGATAACTTCCAAATCAGTATTACCAGCTCAAAATTTCCTTGGAGCACCACATTTTAATTTCTAACTTCTTGTTGGACAATTTTAGCTGTGAGTACCAAAGACCCCTCAAATTAAAACTCATTATCTTCTCCTCTGAGACATACTGTATTTCTACTCCTTGCAGTCAGTGGCACTTCAGTTAGCTTAATTTTAAAAACTACAAGTCTGAGAGTCATTCTTTTTGTGTTTGTATGGTACTAGGGATTGAACCTGGAGCATTCTACCTCTGGGCTACAACTCCAGCTCTATTTTATTTTTTATTTTGAAACAGGGTCTCACTCAGTTGCAGAGGGCCTCGCTAAATTACTGAGGCTGGCCACAAACCTGCGATCCTCCTGTCTCAGTCTCCCAAGTACTGGGATTACAAGTGTGCGCCACCACGCCGGGCTTGCTCCTTTCAAGATTTTTTCAGAAGTTATATTTTGATGTATTTGGAAGGTATTTCTTTAGTTTTACCTTGTTTGGGGTTCATAGAGCTTCTTGAATCTGTGGGTATATGTCTTTCACCAAACTTGGGTGAAACTTGGGTTTATAGCTATTATTGCTTCAAATATTTATTCATCACTGCCAACATTTTGTCTCTCTAACTCTGATAACATGAGTTAGATCTTTTACTGTTGTCTCATGGGTGCCTAAGGCTCTTGTGTGTGTGGGGGGGTAGTGGGGATTTAACTCAGAAGTGCTTTACCTCTGACCTATACTCCCAGCCCTATTTCTTTTTTATTTTGAAATAGGGGTCTTACTAAGTTGCTGAGGCTGGACTTGAACCTGTGATCCTACTGACTCAGCCTCCCAAGTAACTGGGATCGCAGGTGTGCACCACCATGCTCAGCTGTTGTTAACTTTTATTCAATCCTATTTCTATTTTTCAGATTGGATCATTTCTATTTATTTATCTAAGCTCACTGACATATCATTGCCAATCTTCTTTTTTAAAATTTGTTTTGTGGTGCTGGGGAGTGAACCTAGGGGCATTTTACCTCAGAGCTACACCCCCAGTCCTATTTTTATTCTTTATTTTGAAACAGGGTCTCACTAATCTTCTATTGAGCCCATCCATTGAGTTTTTAAAATGTGAGTTTCTAAAATTTCCATGTGAGTGTTCTTTATATGCTTTGTTTCTGAGACTTTCTACTTTCCCACATTTCAAAGTATTTGGAATTGTTTGTTGAGTATGTGTATAAAGGCTGCTTTAAGGTCTTTGTTAGATCATCCAAACACTTCTAACATCTCAATATTGATATATGCTTTTTGTGTTTTATCATGCAGCTCATAATTTCCCACTTCTTTATATGTGAAAACTTTGGGATCATAACCCGAGTAATTTGAACATTATGTAATGATTTGGGGGGGTCTTATTTAAATTCTGTGACAACCACTGATACTTTTGGTTTGGTAGACCTAGGTAAGTTTGGGTCAAAGGGTCCAGCCAACCTTCTGGGGGCTGTAGTTCAATTTCAGTTCAGTTTTCAACACCTATGCGGTGATGTTCAGATATTTCCTACATGTGTGTCACCCAGGGATAGCATGGGACCTGGGAAGGGGAACAACCTTAGTTCAATTCTCAAAGTCTTTGTTAAGCTGGTTAGGGTCAGATTCATAAATGTACAGCTTGAGGCTAAGCCCAGAAGCTCATAAACATATAATGAGTTCCCATTTACAAGCTATTCTTTCTCTGAGTTCTCTTCAGTACTTCAGAACTTTCTGGATACATGGAACTCTGCTGTTTGGCCTCCAGTCAGAAAAATGGAGATTTAGTTGCCCCATATTACTTGTACTTTTGTGACTACACTCATGTCTGGGGCTAGGCAGAGAGTGAGAGAGGGAGAGAATGGAAAGAAAGAAAGAAAAAAAAAAGCAAATGGGGATTTCCCCATTCTCTTGGGAACTATAGCTCCCAAAAAAGCAAAGTTCCCTTTCTTTCAGGATTTTGGTCCAATGGGCTACCATTACTGCCTCAGCTTGGGAGCTGAGGTACAAGAGAATGTAGAAGACAAAAAATGGGTGGGGGTGGGCGTGGGGGGTGTTCTCCACTCTCCTTGAGCCAGAACTAGAGGGTTTTCCCTGGAACTCTCTGCCCACATCAATGTCTGCTTCTGGATTTCAGGTTTTGCATTCAGGCTAGGAATATCAGAGAGAAAAATGACAGAGTCACCACCAGTTCAATGGTACTTTAAATTCTATTTTTCCCAATCTCCTGCTATTATTTACTTTTTCAATTCCTTAAATACATGCTACATGCATTCCATCTAGTTTTATAGTTGTGTTCATTGACAGAAACAGGAGGAAGTGGGCTTACCCTATCTTACCTCCTGCATGTAAGGAGTTTGGAAGTCTCCTCTCCATTCTAGCAACAAGTAAAATGCCAAATAAAATGAAAAATATTCTTCTTCTATCCATAAGAGAAGTGGAAGTGAAGTTCCCAGCCCAAAGGATCATGGGATTATAGAATGCTTCCCGTTCTCCATACCTTCCCACCACACTACAGCCCTATTTGCAGGGGTATCTTTCATGCCCTGTATCACATGTACATGAGAGACTGGTAGTGATACCTTCATATATGGACACAGCATTATTTGAACTGTTCCCTTCCTTGATCCTCATTTTCCCCCTCACCACCTTCCTCCCCCAGCCCCCTTCCACTATTCTACCGGTTTCTCTCCTCATTTGACTAAAGTCCCCTTTGTGTCCTATTTTCATCTAGCTTCCACATAGGAGAGAAAACATACAACCCTTGACTTTCTGAGATTGGGCTGGTCTCAGAATAATATTCATGGACTTCATGGATGGAATAATATTCCGTACATTTTCCTGAAAATGACATAATTTTGTTCTTCTTTAAAGCTGAGTCAAATTCTATTTGCTTGTATATACCACGTTTTCTTTATCCATTCATTTGTTGATGGACACCTAGGTTGGTTCCATAATTTGACTACTGTGAATTGTGCTGCTATAAATATGGATACACATGTACACTATAGTACTCTGACTTTAATTCTTTTGGAAAGAGACCAAGGAGTGGTATAGATGGGTCATATGGTGGTTCCATTCCTAGTCTTTTGAGGAACCTCCATACTGATCTCTATAGCAGTTGTACTAATTTACAGTCCCACCAACATCATATAAGGGTTCCTATTTTCCCACATCCTTGCCAGCATTTATTATTGTTTGTATTCTTGATGATTGCCATTCTAACTGGAGTTAGATGGAATCTCAGTGTAGTTTGATTTGCATTTCCCTGATTGCTAATGAAGTTAAAATTTTTTCATATATTTGTTGGTGGCCATTTGTATTTCTTCTTTTGAGAAGTGTTGAGTACTGACATAATGTTCAAAATTTTTCAGATTTTGGATTTCTGGATTATGGATGCTCAGCTGGCAAAGTTTATACAAATATTCTGAAATCAAAAAACAAAAAAACACAAAAAGCCCAAAACACCCTCTGAAATCTGAAATCTAAACCTCTTCTGGTCCCAAGAATTTAGGATAAATGCTGTATTAATCACCTGTATTAATTTCAGACAGAGTTCAGAGCAAGGAAAGTGGCTACGGATAAAGATGAGGATCACATAACAATAAAGGAGCAAATTCTCCAAGAAGACAATGATCTTTAACAGGTATGCACCCTAATAACAGAGGATCAAAGTACATAAGGCACAAACTGACATAACTGCAAAGGGAAATAGATGAGTCCACACTATGGCTGGAGACTTCAACACTATTAGAAACACAGATGCAAGCTGGGCGTGATGGTGCACACCTGCAATCCCAGTACTTGGGAAGCTGAGACAGGAGGATTGTAGGTTTATGGCCAGCCTCAACAACTTACCAAGGCCCTCTGCAACTTATTGAGACCTTATTTTAAAAAATAGGGCTGGGGGAATAGCTCAGAGGTACAATGCCCTTGGGTTCAATCCCCAGTACCATTAAAGATGGACAGAAAAAAAAAAGAAAGAAATGCTGATGCAAAAGGCAGAAAATCAGTAAGGATGTAGTTAAATTGACAACATCAATGATAGGATAAAACTGACATCTATAGAAGAAATGCTAGGCTTTTTCCTGAAAGCCAGTTATCACTGTAAGTCGATATCAACAAACAAAAGAACAGAAAATATTAGGAAGTACAGAGAGTGAATGGGAACATATGGTTTCTTTCTTTTTTTTTTTGTGGTACTGGGGATGGAACCCAGGGGCATTCTACCTCTGAGCTACACCCCCAGTCCTATTTTATTCTTTTATTTTGAAACAGGGTCTCACTAAGTTGTGGAGGGTCTCCCTAAGTTTCTGAGGCTGGCTGCAAACCTGTGATCCTCCTGTCTCAGCTTCCCAAGAACTGGGATTACAAGCGTGCACCATCATGCCTGGCTATGGTTTCAAGTTGATGAGAGTACTACAAAAAAAAGAGAAGATTTATGTTATGTCTTTAATTTTAACTGTTAGGGTGAGATGACATGATGCTAAAATGAGATTTTGAAAATTGCTTCAAATAGGGTTAGCCTGAATGCTCTAAACAAAATAAATAATAATGGGTTGGACACACTTGCTTGTTTATTTTCTTCTTCCAACAACCGTACTTTGAACTCTGTTTTGTCCACTAGACTTCCTGAAGAAGTCTAAGACAAATATTTTCCATATTTCTTGTTATTCTGTATCCAATGGCTAACTGTTAAATGATAAATCTTAAGATTTTCCAAATTTGATCAACACAAACTTTAAAATATAGAAGACCTATCTATAAAATAAAAGTTGGGAATGCATGTTAGGTCCACTGGTCATATCCACCAGTCAGTAGATCTGGGAACATAAAGGCACATGCACGCCAGGTTTTATTCTTATAAAATGTTATTTACAATAACGTGGATTGAAGTTAGGGTCACAATATTAATTATTTAGAGTCACACTGAGTTTGATGTAGGTTAGTCATCCAGAGCACAAACTGACACTGAATTTTCCAGAGCTCTGAATACTTAACTCCTTTGCTTTTAGAGCTTGCAAAATTGGCAATATTTTAATTCTCAGATAGTGATCCTACATTTTGGGCATACCGCCACCAGGGGGTGGTAGCGTGCTGCCAACTTTTGGTTCTAAAGGCAACCTGAGTGTCCCTGAGTTTCAAAATGGTGACATGAAGCTATTCCATAAGATAGGATTATAGTTTTTTCTTTAAATAAATATAAAATGATCTGCCATTTTTCAGCTTTCCTGACTAAGGGGAGCTTCAACAACAAAGCTCCTTACAATTTATTTCTTTTCTACAGCAAAATAGTCCTAAAACCATGTCATCAAAGGTTTTTGGTTTTAAGGATCTATAAGTACAGAAGCAATTCAGGAAACCTGATCTGCTGCTATGGGTGAGACTTCGTCCACTGTAAGGAGAATCAGAGTGAATGGGTAGAAGTTGCAAGAAGGTAAGTTTCTGAACCAACCCCATAACCATTGTAGTGTATGAGGTTTCCAAAGCTGGAGCTGGTGGCCCTGGGAGGCTGAGCCCTCCCTTGTCCCTGGAGATGTGTCAGCACAGACCCGCTGATCACTGAGAGAAGACTTAAGTGATTCTCACACATAGCCAGGGCTAAGAACCACCCTTTGGGACCAACAGTTCTCAAACTCTAATTTGAACCAAAATCATATGGGAAGCTTATAAAAAAATTCAAATGTTCCACTGGGTCAGGGGACTTGGCCAGAAATCAGTCATTAGTTTGGGGGTTGGAATTACCTTTTACAGGAGTATCTTAGGTACTTCTCTTTCTGTTGTGGATTGCATTCTGAGAAACCTGTTTTAAACTTAATCTGATAAGATATTAGTTGCCAAAGGGAGAGCAAGAAAAGATTTTTTTTAAAAAGCTTGGAAGATAAAATAGCTTGGAAGATAAAATCTGAGGACCTGTCTGCAGGCCCCTCTGCCATAGTCTCACTTTCTGCAATTCCAGATGCATTGCTAAAATCACCCCTCCATTCCTTTCTTACCAGCTCTCTTTGTTTCTTGGATCCTACTCTGCTGTCATTGCTGGACAAAAATGGAAAATAGGTAATGAACCCCCTTAGAGGAACTATGGGGACTGCAGGAACCCACTATGGGAGAGTAAGTAGTCACTCACTCAGGTCAGGGTGGGTCTGGACAGCCCAGCATGGTGCCATCCACACCGTGACAGCAGCACTAACTGACCATGGCCTCCTTTCCCCAGCGGACTGAGACTTGTCAGAATACGTCACCTTTAGCATGAAAGACAATGCATTTGCTGTCCAAATTTTAGGAATTACTAGAAAGCAAGGATACCCCCAAAGGTAAGGAAAAGTTTGAAGAGAATATTGGAAAACCTTTTCACAGAAGTTTAAAGTTTTTAGAAAGACAATTACTTTTACTTTGTTTAAGAAAAAGTCAGCAGTATTTATTGAGCTATTTCATGATCCACTGATAATGCATTTACTTAGCTTATTTAAATATTCCTTCCTGAATTATCAAGAGGTCATCAATGAATACTAACCCAAAAACCAAGACTATTGCAACACAGATTTAATTATTAACCAGCCATGTACTTATACTGATCATTAGCAATTATTAAAAAGCTTATCTTGTATGAAAACAGGAGAAAATTGACCAAATTACAGAGCAAAATCCTTTCCCTAGAGTATTTGAACAGTATGTTATTCTTGAGGTTGCCAATGATTCAGAGTGCTAGTTATTTGGACTTCTATTATTTAGACACTGAATAAAATGAGAGTTTATTGTGCCAACTGACAAATACCATCTGTATATTTGGATGAATAGTTTTCTCTCACTGACTTAGTTTCTTTCTATCTGGGGATGGAAATATCTACTTTTTTTCCTGAGGGGAGGGTGTCAAGTGACTTTATTTCTGTACCATGTCATACCAAGCATGTTAAGGCAATGAAATACGTGGCCCATAATTCTTTTCCTGATATTTCCTTTGGTATTGCCATTATTATTATTATTATTATTATTATTATTATTGTGGTACTGGGGATTGAGCCCAGGGGTACTCTATCTCTGAGCTACATCCCCAGATCTTTTAAAAAATTTTTTATTTTGAAATAGGTTCTTGCTCAGTTACTGCATAGTGGCTTCAAATCTGCGATCCTCCTGTCTCAACCTCCCAAATACTTGAATAAAAGTATGCGCCTCGCGCCCGACTTATTTTTTATGAAAATAAGCTTGTTAATTTTTGAGCTGTTGTTATTTGAGAATGCAAGGAATCTGCTCAAGCTAAAGCATCATATGTCACAAATTCAAAAGGAACCATACTAAATGTTTCTGTAAAAGTGCATTTTGGATACTCTTATTCATTGAAAGTCCCCATGCACCACCCCCTCTCTATCTTATAGCTCAGTGAACCATTTGCCTGTCTACATCTAAAAGGCAAGTTCTATTTTTTTCCTTGGCAAGAATACTCTGAAATTTTAAACAATTTAAATGTCAACGGACTTGTGTTCTTACCCTTTCACGAAATGTCAAGCATTCATATTTTCAATGCTAATGGACAACCACCAATTGTTTTAATTTCATTATTTTCTCAGCTGAAAGAGTGCTTACAGAGCACAGAAATAGCTAACTTTCTTTTAATAGCTCTCACTGGTGAGTCTGAAACAAGTTGAGATTGAAAGAAATAAAAATGCTGAATTTTTCCTCTTCTGAGTAGAATTCACTCTATTAAACTGGCCTTCTTCAACTCAAGATGGATTAAAGACCTGGAAATTAGACCAGTGACTTTGAAATTACTAGAGGACAACATAGATCCAGCACTCCAACATACAGGCACAGGTAGAAACTTCCTCAATAAGACCCCCAAAGCTCAGGAAATTAAAACAAGAATTAATAAATGGGATGGCATTAAACTAAAAAGCTTCTGCTCATCAAAGGAAACCATCAAGAGTCTAAAGAGAAAGCCTATAGAATGGGAGAAGATCTTTGCCAGCTATCCCTCTGATAGAGGACTAATATCTAGAATATGCAAAGTACTTAAAAGACTTAATACTAAAAAAATAACCAATCGAGAAATGGGCAATTGAACTAAATAGACACTTCACAAAAGAAGAAATACAAATGGCCAACGAATATATGAAAAAATGTTCAACATTATTAGCAATCAGGGAGATGCAAATCAAAACTACCTTGAGATTCCATCTAACCCCAATTAGAATGGCAATCATCACGAAGTCAAACAATAATAAATGCTGGTGAGGATGTGGGGAAATAGGAACTCTTCTACACTGTTGGGGGGATAGCAAATTAGTATAGCTTCTACAGAGATCAGTGTGGAGATTCCTCAGAAAACTGGGATGGATCCACCATATGATCCAGCTATATCACTCCTGAGTATCTTTCCGAAGGGACCGAAATCAGAATATTACATTAATATATGCATGTCCTTGTTTATAGGAGCACAATTCACAATAGCCAAATTATGGAACCAACCTAGGTGTCCATCAACAGATGAATGGATTACAAAATTATGGGATATACACACAATGGAATTCTACTCAGCAATAAGGAAGAAAAATGATGTCATTTGCAGGAAAATGGATAGACCTGGAGAACATTATGTTAAGTGAGAGTAGCCAGTCACAGAAAGTGAAGGGTCAAGCTGGGTGTGGTGGTGCATGACTGTAATCCCAGTACTTGGGAGGCTGAGACTAGAGTATCGCAGGTTTGAGGACAGCCTCAGCAAGTAGTGAGATTGTCATTAACCTAGTGAGAGACTGTTTCAAAAATAAACTGACTTTCTTTACCCCTTGGTTGAAAAAACAGACCCCAAAGAGACATCTCAAAACTCAGGCTGGTGAGTTTTTCAGGAGGCCACTCAAGCCATTTGCTTGTCTTTAGGCAGGACTGAATTTTATTGTCATTGTCAAATACTACTCCTAAAAATAGCAGACAAACTTCTGCCACCTCAAATAGTAACATACTCTAGGAGAGAAGGTTGAGCTTTCTCCCAGGTGCCCGGGCACAGCACCTAGCAGACCATGGCACAGAACCTGAGTTGCAATCGTTTTGAAATTCAACCTGAACAGTGTGACTTGCTGAACCAACTCTTCCACTGACTTGCTGCCCCACGGGAGGAACATTAGAGACTTTGGAAGTCACATTCACCTTGCTAGCAATACATTTCTTTTTCAGGCCACTAAGTGAACATCCTCTAGATTTGGGCAAGTAAATGTGTCTTGCAAAAGTACATAACCTTCTGCCTCAGTCCTAAGGAATAATTTAATAACTGTAAGGGTTGACTCTGCTGGCCCCGCTATTGCTGTGTTAAGACATTGGGTGAGCCACAGGAGACCGTCAGCTCCCCAAGGCTTGTTTAGAAACCATGGTGGGGAGAAGCTATCCCTACAGATAAGTGATGTATGTCATAGTCACTGCCAGATAGGAGGGAGTCCTTGTTTTGTGGAATATATTGTTCAGGGCAGCTCTCAGAGTTCATGGCTTTTCTAAACACGGAAAACACAGCAGAGATCTCTGTTGCCTGAGTCATTTTCCCTAGAAGGTGTGTAACCCTCTGTTCAGGGTCTGCTCACTCCAGGAATCAGGGGAAGAGCTAAATTTCTAATTATTGGCCCATACCCTCATACTCCCTGTACCTACAGTTACTTCCCAATTTGTTTTTGTTTCTATGGAAGCAGCAGTGCTCCTGTCTGTCCTAGTGTGCCTGGGAGGGTGGAGTCCTTACCTGTTCAGTCTGTACTGATTTTGGAACTCCCTCTCCTTCACGGCATTGTATTCGTTCTGATACTTGAGCAGCTGTTCCCTCATTTTGGAGACCTCTGTGGAGATGGCGTTGGGGAAGTCTTCTGCTTGCTGCAGGTGGAACTGCTGCTTCTGGATTTGCTCGGTGAAGTGCTTGGCATTCTGGAGCAGCTGCACCTCTGACTCCTGCGAGCTGGGTACAGGAAGACAGAGATTTGAGCAACGGGAAGTGTACGCCCTCCATTCCCTCCATTGCTCCTGGGGTGGGAGGCGTGGAGCACATGCACAGCTGCTCCTCATTCTCGGGTTCAGTTCACCTCAGTGACATTTTAGGTCAAATACTATACTCAGTGACGAGGCGTATGTGGATCAGCTCCTGGCCTCAAGCTGCTCACATCTGGCAGAAGGGATGGATGTAAATAGGCAGCTGGGTGTCTAGATCTACACAATGGTGGTAAGGGTTCAAGTCAATGGGAATATGATATTTTCCCTGACTTTGAAGAATGACCAGGATATCTGAGGAAGGAAGGAAAATGAGGGGAGAAGAATGGGTCCCTCGAACTGCCCCAGCAATCCTTGTTTTCTTGAATTCTTGAGTTCTCTTGACATGATTATATGAAGATCTTTTCTCATTTAGTGAACTTAGAAACTTCTCTAAACCAGAAATTTCTCTAAACCAGGGGTCATGGTGCATGCCTGTAATCCCAGTACTCCCAGTACTTGGAAGGCTAAAGTAGGAGGATCACAGGTTCAAAGCTAGCCTCAGCAACTTAGCAAGACCCTGCTTCAAAATTTGCTTTAAAAAACAAAAACAAAACTAAAAAGGGCTGAGGATATAGCCCAGAGGTAGAATGCCCCTGGGTTCCAGTACCTCCCCCAAGAAAAAAAAGGGGGGGTACTGGGAGTGAAGGGAGAAACTTCACTAGGAAACTAGAAGAGAAATTCCCCTATAAAACTATGGACATAAATTATTTTTACCATAACCTTGAAGCCTGGCTAGAACTAACTTAAACATCACAATAGAGGGGATCCCTAACACCCCAGTTATATTCTATGGCCTTGGCCCTTTATGGGAAAGGGGCTAAGCATCTGATAGAGGCAGATCTGGGTGGACACAAAAATTGTACTTGGTCAAATCCCCAGAATCTTCTAGAACTCACCAGCCTTATGGGCAGACATGAGTCATTGTTCTCAGAAACCCTCACATCAGCTCCCCTCCCCTATTCAAAGGTACGCCCCGGCCATTTCCCATTTCAAAGCTAGTGCTCTTTCTTATGATGGGTGCTCCTCACCACATTTCTTCACCAAGAGACATCTTCAGGTTTCAGCTCATTTGCAGAGACACCCCATAACTTGAACAAGCCCTCCTCAACTGGAGCTACCAGCTCCACCCATTTTCCTAGGTTTTGATACCACATGTCCAGTAGCATCCTGCAAAGCACTCGCTACAACAGAATATGTTCCAGGCACTGCTGGGTGCCAGATAGCAAAACAGCAGCTATGGTGACAACATATACAATCTCCTTTAATGAGAGCTGGGGTGCTTGTTTTGTTTTGTCTGCAGCTCTGAGGACCAAACCCGAGGCCTTACTCATGCTAGGCTAGCGTTCTACCACTGAGCTACATCCTCAGCCCATAAGTTATTCTCTCACAGTTCGATTCCCTTGCATGCTAATATACTCTGTGAACTACAGTTTCCTGATCTCCTGAATACGACAATCTTTAACTGTTGGATTTGTGAGGTATTGGATTGGGCCATTGGGCTTGTTTTCTTACAGAGAGACAGACACATGGTGGTTTAGGTTCTGAACACAAATGGCAATTTACCCACATGTTCTTGAAACATAGTGTCAGTAGAAGAGAGTTCATCAACTCTTATGATGTAGTTTCTATGGAATACTGTCAGTTTCAGTTCAGCATGTCCAGCCTGTACCTGCCTGGCTGCAGCCCCGCAGCACAAGCAGAGAGCCCGCTCTTTCCCTCCTCTGGGGAGCAGGGCTAGGAGACAGGAGTGAGCGTTTGTAACCGTGAGAGGGAACCAAGAGTCAAGAGGGGGTGAAATGTGGGTAGCAGAAGGGAAGTAACTGTTTCACAACACAGTCTGGGAGCAGGAAGAAGTACACCATAGCCTCAGGCCTACGTTGCTATTTGTCCCTGGGCGAGCTGTCACTCAGAGAGCTGAGCTGTGGGCCAGCAGAAGAGGAAGTCAAATGGCACCCTGCAAAGCCCCACTGGGCTCTAGATAAGAGCTATGCAGAGGGTTGGAAACTCTGTGATGTTCCTTGAATTGTAGAGGCTTGGAGGGATGCCCTGAGATCTGCATGGAGTCTTCTCCCAGCAAAGCAATGTGAACTATGTTTGCAAAGATGTCTCCAGATTTTCCATCTACAACCTCCAAATTCCTGACTCGTGAGAACTATAACTTGCAAGCAGGATCAAGTCTGGGGGAATAGATCCTCTACGAGGGGTGAGGGTGGGGATTTGGCCTGGTGCTGAGGAGGAAGAGGAGCCAGGGCTGGCAGCCCTGGAGGGGACTGGAATGGAGCTAAGTATGGAGAGGGGCGTGAGTGGTTTGCATTGGGACATAGCTCTGCTCTTCTCCTAGTTGTTCACTCTTCCTTCATGCTCCCAACTTCAAATGACTCTGGGCAAGTTAAGAAGTGCGCAACAAGTCAGGCACTGTGGCACACTTCAGTAACCCTAGTTCTTGGGAGGCTGAGACAGGAGGATCACAGGTTTGCAGCCAGCCTTGGCAACTTAGCAAGACCCTCTGCAACTTAGTGAGACCCTGTTTCAAAATAAAAAATAGGCCTGGGGGTCTAGATCAGAGGTAGAATGCCCCTGGGTTCAATCAGAGAAGAAGGAGAAGGAGAAGAGAAGGAGGCGGCGGCCTCAGCAGCAGCCTCAGCAGTGGCAATGGTTGGGGTCTGGGGGAAGAGGATGGCTGGAAAATGGCAGGATGGTGCTGCAAGGCCATGAGGCAGGAGGCAGAGAGGATGAAAGAGGCCTGAGAGTATTAAGGGACTGCAGCAGGGCAGACTTCTCCTCCTTTCTTCATCCCCTGCCCCATCCCCTGCATTCCCAGGGGCCTGCGAGCAGGTGCTTGGGAAAGCTGTGAACTGTTCTATGGAAGCCCGTTCTTCTGACCTGGACTCGGTTAAGGTGAGCAGCCTAGGGCAGGAGGAAGAGGTGAGATGAAAAGACAGGAGTCTTGGCAAATGTCGGCTGGGGTTGTCATAGGATCTATCTCTCTGAGTGGTGAGGGAGGGGGAGGCACCCTGCAGGAGTGTCTTGAAGCATGGCTGCCAGTGTCCCACCCATACCCCCTCAGCCAAAGCAGCTTCAGGAGAGTGGCCACCCCTGCCAGCAGCGCCTGTCCCTCTGCCTGAGAGCTGTCTCGGGCTGCAGAAGCTTGTTCTTCTCAGAGGGCAGCCAGGAGCTCCAGGAGCTAACCTCTCTAGGATCAAGCCTTAATCAATGAGGGATGGAGACTGGTGGACAAACATCCCTGTCTGGTCACCCCTCAGTGGCAGAGTTCTGAGGGGTGCCCTACACAGTCAGTCAGAAGGTCCTTCGTGAGGCTGTGCCCGTTTCCCACGGTGCAAACCGCAGACAGACTCAGCCCGGCTGGATTCCTCCCGGGTCTCACTTCCCCACTCCCTCACGATGCTTGAACTCCATCCCTGCCTCAGAGTCTGGCTTGGGGACAAGCACAAAGACAGGGCCTGCTGCCAGCAAGAAATACACATATGGTCGAAGACACCGCCACGCGGCAAAGAGCATACCTCAGCACGGTGTCATGCAGCAAGGTGTACTTGGCTTTCAGCTCTGCCATTCTGGTTCCAGGAAGTTTTCCCTTAGCGTGCAACTAGGAAAGAGAACACAAGGTCACATTAGCCATCGCCTTATGCCTAAGCAGGAGGCAATGTGGGTGTCCCAGCATCTTATAAAATCTCAGTTAAAGGTCAGAGAGGATACATATGGACAATGTGGCACACTGCCACGATGCCGGGTATCTGCAGAGAATAGTTTTAGTTCTTTCTGCTTCCAGTCCCTGTTCCTGGGCAAGTCTTTTCACCTTTCTAGGCTGGGATGTCTTCATCTGGAAAGTTGAAGAACTGAGTTAAATCCCTCCAGTTCCAGCAATATGTTTCCAGGTTTAGCAAATAACCCAATTAGTACTGATTGCTAGGATGACTGGAAGTTGAAAGAAATAAAATTATTGAATATTTAATATGAACAACTGTTGTACATCAGTTATTTCCTTCTCAAAAATATTTTGTGAGATAGTGATTATTATCTCCATTTAAAACTAAACTTTAGAAGGGTTAAGTAATCTGTTCAAGGTTATCAGTAAAACACTAGTTAAAACAGAGTCAGGATTTTAATCCAGGTGTTCTAGCTTCAAAAACCCAAGATCACTCCTCGTTGATGCCCCTTCCAGTGCTGTCAAACAAACAAGGAAACTGTCCAGTATAGAAAGAGGAATTATTTATTCCTTTTTCATTTCTGGTAAAAGTAGTTTAACTTACCCTCTGAATAGCATGATATAGCTCATAACATCATAACACCAAACACTAAAGTTTTACCTTATTAAAAGCATTATGCAATGAGCATTTTGTACTAGGTTTTACTTTAAACTGTTATTGACATAGTGTAAACAAAAATAGAACTAAACCCAACATGGTGGTGCATGCCTATAATCCCAGTACTTGGGAGGCTGAGACAGAAGGATTGGAGGTTCAAGACCAGCCTTAGCAACTTAGCAAGACCCTGTTTCAAAATAAAAAATAAAATAGGGCTGGGGGTATAGCTCAGAGGTAGAATGCCCCTGGGTTTGATCCCTAGGACCCCCCAACAGGAACTAAATAAAAGATTTTTGTTTTGAGCTGGGCGTGGTGGCACACGCTTGTAATCCCAGTACTTGGGAGGCTGAGACAGGAGGATCACAGGTTCACGGCCAGCCTCGGCTACTTAGTGAGGCCTTCTGCAATTTAGTGAGACCCTGTTTCAAAATAAAGAATAAAAAATAGGGCTGGGGGTGTAGCTCGGAGGTAGAATGCCCCTGGGTTCAATCCCTAGTTCCGCAAAAATAAAAAAAGATTTTTGTTTTAAAATGCCCTGTTTTTCTCCCTTCCACAATATTTCTCGAATCCATCTACTTTCCTCCCTTTCCTCTGAACCCACTAACCCACTAGCACCTCTCAGTTGGACTACTACAACACCTCACTGCCTCCTCCTCCACCCCTCCCCATCCCCATTTCTACACAGGGACCCCACCCATCTACTTTGCACAGACATCTTTTTAAAGATCAAACAAGGTCATGTTGTGCTGGGTGCTCAAAACCTTCCAGTGGAATCAAATTCAAGCCCTGAGGTATTCAAGATCCCGAGGCCCTGCGTGCCCCCGCCGCTCCCAGGCTCCTCTCACAGCGCCCTCTTCAAGTGCACAGTGCTGCTGCCACGCTGGCCGCCTGCTGTGTCCACAGACACACGGACCTCTTTCCTTTTCCAAGGTCCCTGCATGAGTCATTCTCCACGTTTCCCTACTTCCCTCCAACTCTTCTTCATGCTTCAGTCTAAACATCAATTTATGAGAAGGCCCTCCTCCACTTCTAGACTCTGCCACCGGACTCTGTACTTCTTCATAAAATATAACACATTACACTCTGTAATGACACATATATGATTAAAACGTTTTTCTTTTTACTTCCCCAACTGGCACCTAAGTCCCAAGAGGAAAAGGCCTTATTCTTCACTATGTTCTTAGCCAGACTAGAACTTCAGGCACAGCGTAGCTGCTCAGTAAACTGTTTGCATTCATTAGGAAGTGAATAAAAGTAACCGACAAAATACGAAGGTCTGAGTCTACACATTAAGGTTTCACCGTCTTTCCACCCAAATCAGGGTAGAAACTGTTACACTGTGAAACCATCTCTTCCTTGTGAGTGTAAGAGAGCTTTCCTGAGGGCCAGGGCTGGGTTCCAATCCCCACAGCCCTCACTTTTTATTTATGAGTAAAATGATGAATGGGATCTTTAAGGCCTTTCAGAAAGCTCTACCTCTCCCTATATTAAGTAACTTAAAATGTATTCAACGCCGGGCGTGGTGGCGCATGCCTGTAATCCCAGTACTTTGGGAGGCGGAGACCCGAGGATCCGGGTCTCAGCTCTCTCTCTCTCTCCCTCCCCCTGTCTCTCTCTCTCTCTCTCTACCTAGTGAGGCTCTCTGCAACTTCGTGAGACCCGGTTTCAAAATAAGCCATAAAAAAATAGGGCCGGGGGTGTAGTGTGGAGGTAGAACGCCCCTGGGTTCAATCCCTGGCACCGCAAAAAAAAAAAATGTATTCAAATGCCACCTTACATGTAATTTATATGCAACTTTTCAACTGACTGGATGTTGGTAAATTGACAATGTTACCTTTTATAGGTATTTAATTAAGCACATTTATTTTGGTTCTGCACTTTTCTTTCTGAATTTATGAGCCAAAGTATAACTTATTTCAGGTCTCAATCATTTTCATTTGTTTCTGAAAGAATGTAGGCCATAGCCATTGTTTCTTTTTTTTTTTTTTGCGGTACTGGGGATTGAACCCAGGGGCATTCTACTTCTGAGTTACACCCCCAGCCCTATTTTTTTATTCTTTATTTTGAAACAGGTTGCGGAGGGCCTCACTAAGTAGCTGAGGCTGGCCACGAACCTGCGATCCTCCTGTCTCAGCCTCCCAAGTACTGGGATTACAAGCGTGAGCCACCATGCCTGGCCATTGTTTCTTTTTTTTTTTTTTTTTG
>PVJS01007262.1:0-56762 GCA_004027185.1 Glis glis | reverse complement strand
AAAAAAAAAAAAAAAAAAAAGAAACATCTAATCTAGGCTTCAAGGCATTTATTTCAAGCAGAGGACACCGCTCTAGTTTCCCTTGTCAGAGGACTGGTGATGGTATACAGGACGACTTTCAGGTTGCTGAACAGAATGCTGTATTTGCATTATTTTCTGATTATTTATAGCTAGAGGATGCCATACTCTAATATAAGACACTCATGCAGTAATTAATAGAAAAGAACCCATCCAGATATCTGTTCTATTGGGAAAGCCATTTGAAGAAATGTTGTTATAAGTAAAGGAATACTGATATAATAAGAAGATAAAGGTAGTAATTATTGAACAAAAAAACCTTTCATGAACTGAAGGAGGTTTGAACATAATGTATCATACTCATTTGTGATGAAACATCATGGGAACTTGAAGTCAGAGGACATAGTTATTTGATTTAGGTCTCATGTTCAAATTTTCTCTGATCAATGCTACAGGAAAGTATTAAACACAAATCAAGGAAATTTGTTCTAGATGTGATAATGATACTACAGGCACCTTTTAAAGAAAAGACCTTATCATTTAGATATATGCAGAAACATTTCAAAATGAAATAATTATGGTTTCTAGGCTTTGCTTCACCATATCCTGAGTGGAAGAGGGTTGGAGTGAGCATTTAGATAAAATAAGATTGGCCAATTATGATAATTGCTGAGGCTAGGTGATGGGTATATCAGAATCATTACACTATTCTCTTTAATTCTATGAGTGTTTGAAATTTTTCATAATAAATTATTTAAGAGATTAAACAAAAAAAACAAGGCTTATGAATTAACAGTTTTCCACACCAAGCCCCATGACTCTCAGGTCACAGTGGGTCAGAAAGGGTAAAAGTGCAGACAAAAGAACCCAGCGTCCCCACTACTTTATCTGCCTGTGCTGCACATAGGGTTGTTACTCACTAAATTTAATCAACTCCACTAATTTACATTTAATCACTGGACATTGGTGGGACATTTCAAAGGAATATCCATTTATAGAGAAAAAATAAGTTTTTCTAAGGAGCATTTCAAGCTTATTTGCTTTGAATTCCCTTCCCCATGCCTGCCCTTCTCATATGTCCCCAACAGCAATATCGGCTCTCAATTTGGACATGTCTTTATTTATTTTTTAATTCCAAGTGAGTCATCCTCCCCGTCTTTAAATTTAATTGGCAAGCTTAACTTCACAAACTTTCTCATACTTATCCAAATTTCCTTGGGCTTCCAAAGTGAATTAGATATGCTTCGGATTTTGTTTTAATTATCCTTCTCTTTGAAAAATGAAATTTCATGGTTCTGTGTAAGTTTCTTCATTCTCTCTCCTCTCATAGGAATTTACAGAAGAGTTAGTGGCAGGGTGGAGAGCGTTCTTTAAAACATCATAAACCTGCAATAAACGGAAGATTCCAAAATAGTTTATAGACTAGGATTTGACCAATTTTTATCTCAAATCCACAGCAAGGGACAACTGCAAGATGATGCTGCGCTTTCTTTTAGTAGTCATAAAGTCTAGAGACCTGCAGAATGAAGGAGATACATGTGGAGTCTCTGCTCTTGGATTTAGTTTACCTTCTTATAAGCTTACTCTGTGAGTCCACATTTTACCCAAAATGAACTCACAATGCCTCCTGTTCTCTTACATAAAGTCAGGCATCACTCAACAACAGATATATTCTGGAATTGTGTCAGCAGGAGATTTTGTTATCGTGCAGACATCATAGAGTGAACTTACACAAACTAAGATGGCTACAATATCAGTAGGCAATAACCTTATGAGACTACCTCGTACATGTGGTCCATCACTGACCAAAACATTGTTGTGTGGCACATCACTGTGTATACAATACATCTATATATTTCATTACATGCATATTATAAACACGTGTCTTATATCAGTCAGAAACATTCACTGTTTCAGGCTACCCACAAGTATACCAATATTAAAACAGATAAATTTTAACTAGTCCAATAGGAATTGGTAGACATTTCTACTTTACTCGACCACTTGTGTAGATTTTGGAAAAATATACAAGAATATTTGATTCCTTTTTGCTCACTACCGTGATATTCATTTTAATGTTTTTGTCATAATATGTATGGCTTTAGTATTTATTTCAGTCAGCATTCTCACTGCTGTTATCCAAAAAACCTGACAACATCAACTTAGAGGAAAGATTTACTTGCTCACGGTTCTGGAGATTTCTGGGGTTCAGTCGACACTAAGCCAGGTTACATCTGTGAAGCTCAGGGTGTAGTACAGGGAGCAGAGAGAAAGCTCTGCTCCCTCCCACATCACCAAGGCCTGAATCAAGAGAGAGAGCAAGGGGAGGAAGGACCATATATAATCCCGAAGGCCACATCCCCATGGACCCCTCCTCAGCTGCCAAGCTCCACCTCCAACATGGCTGCCTTGTCTATATGAGGTCTAGAGAGACATTCTTAATCCAAACTATAATAATATTTTAGATTATTAAAGTGGTTTATAGTAATTGTTAAGCATACACAGAGAGTATAAAAATTTAAAAAATGAGTCATTCTGCTTTAAGTGGGACAAACTCATCTATTAAATTTTTATTTCTCTTAAACCCCACTAGAGCCAGAGTAAAAGGATTTTTAAAGGACGGGGTGAAGAGGAGAGAACAGCAATAAAACACTGGATGCTGCAAAGGAGATGGGTGTGTAGAAACTGAGGCAGTAACTAGAGAAAAGCTAAATTCCACGCCAGTAAAGGAGAAAACCATTAAATGACATTATTTACACCACAGAATCCTGCAAGCTCGGGAGCTGATATCATTCAACATCTCTGGAATCATGGAACAGTTGGGGAAGTGGGCTACAACCATAAGGACTGCAGGAAAACTGAGAAGCAGATCACTAATGAGATCCTCTAATTCATGTTGCTGGACAATCTCCTTTTCCCATCTCAGAAGTAATTTGCAGATTTAATCTCTGAAGCTCTTTGGCTGGCGGGATGCTGTGCACAGTTGAGTATAGGTACCGAGGTATAATTTCAAACTGTGCATCTGTATTCATTCCCAATTCTGAAAACACAACTGTAACTTGCTTTCAGAATCCCAGGAACCAGCTTTTTGGCTTCCAAGCAAAAGATTGGAAGGCTCTCCTTTATATGATATGACCAGCCCAAAAGGAAAAAACCTAGAGGTATTGTCATTAGAGATTATCCCCACAGACAGCCCACCCAAGTTACCCTATAATAAAGCATAATGACAAGCCACAAGTAACTTAATCATTAACAGCTGGTCAAGGATGACCATACATCTCAGGCAAAGCTCTAACCTGGAAGGTAGAAACCAAACAACCTTCATAAAGAATGAACTAGAAGAAAATCCTGACAAGAGAAGAAATTCTTAAATAGCATTCTCAAAGAAATAAAAGAAGATACTGCAACACAAAGTGGACCCTATGAAAAGTAGTATCCAGAGAACAAACAGTGATCACAAATATTAGGTCAAAAAGAAGAAATTTTCCAGAACATAGAAAAAAAGACTAAGTGATGGAAAATAGCTATGAAAATATAAGAGAACTAAGACAAATAATTTCTGAGATACTACCTCCCAGTAATAACTTTTCCAAAAACAGAGAACAAAGAAAGTAGATGGGAAGAAATGACCAATAAAATCATTCAACCTGAATTACCAGGTTGAAATGGTACAGTGATTGCCCAGCACAGCACATCAAAAGATACTTATGCTAAGGCTATCTATCTTGTGTTTCTAGAACATTGGTGATAAAGTTCTTCATGTTTCTGACAGAGTGAGGGAGTCTGTAAAGAATGCATCACATAGATACCATGAAAAAATCAAAATGGCTTTGGACTTCTCAATAACAACCCAGAAAGGAAGATGCAGTAAAGAAATGTCTCAGAATCCAAAGGGATCATGATTTCTAAAATAGAATTCTATATCTAGCTAAATTATCAATCAAGTTTGGAGGAAAAAATGAAGACATTCTAAAACTTGAAATGTCTTTTTAAGAATGTATATTGTTCCTACCATTTCTCAAAAAGCTACTAGAGGACATACACTAATAAAAGAAACAGCAAGTAAGCAAACAAACAAACAAAAAGTCTTGACTATCAGAAAATAGGAGATCTAGCCTGGAATGGAGGCAAAAGGAGTTCTCAGGATAGAGAAAAGAGATCCCAAGGTGTCAGCCATACACAAGCATATGTGGCAACTAGTGCAGGATGAAGAAGCGTCACTCAATAGACAGACGTATGAAGGGTGTTAGGCATATAGTTCCATGTACCAGAGGGCAGACGCCTGGAGAGTTGCTACAGATTCTCATGTATTTTCCTTGTTTGCATCAATTATGTGCTGATAAAGCTCCTGTTCTCCTCTAAATTCCCTGTATTCTGAAGTAACCAACTTCAGTTATTTCATCTTCACAGGACCGTTCTGTCTTTGGATAAATCTGAGACCTGCAATGTAGGCCATCATGACCTTAAAGAAAACAGCAGTCTGCTCTCTCTGGCTCCATTTCTGTTGAGTATTCAGTACTAGTCCTGCCAGATACCCTGATTGGTAAGTGAGTCCCACTTTCCCAGGACCCTATCAGAACCTTACAGACCAAAAGGGCACTTCAAAACTATGAAGCCCGAAGTCAGTGAATCAGGGGCTGTTCACTTTATCTTCTCCAGGGAGTCTTCATCTAAAGGTAATAGATTTGTGCTAGCTATTCAGTTTTTCCAGACCAAGCAATATATTGTTTGGAGAAAATACATAGAAAGTAAATCATCCTTTATAGCAAGGGAATGAAGTGGGCAAAGACAGAAAGTGGCTGCCTGGAAAAGAGACAGGATGCGACGGATGCATCTGGGGAGAGACATAATGGCGGGTTTTGAAGGCACTGTAACTTGGGTGTATACATTATACATAAGACTGTTGCAATTTAAGTACATATGTGGTGTGTGTGTGTGTGTGTGTGTGTGTGTGTGTATGACTGGATGTGTATTGTACTTTTCTGCATGTTAAATTTCACAATACAAACTAAAGCAAGTGAAAATTACTTATAATCCAAGTATACAGATAAAATCTTTTATTAAAAGTGTTTCTATTTGTGCTTATGGAGATTTGTAACACTTTTGATCCATTCGTGTTTTGTTATTTTTTCATTAACAAACATATTGTGGGATCTTTCTAAAATGAAGCCCTCTCTTGAGTGCATCATGTGCCTATTCCAAAATGTATTCAACTATTCTCAGTAGACAACTTCCCACTTGAAATTTCCCTCCTCCTGAGATGGAGACAAGCATTATTTACCTCTTTCCCAGTGCTCAAAAATGCAGTAACAACCAAAAAGACAAAACGATAAAGCGCTGAGACGCGCGGGAAGGCAGGTCTAGGGAGATGGCACCGTTTCATTCACAGACAGCACGATTGTTAGGTTGTGCTTTTTATTGTGATTACATATCCATACATCTCAACATCCCACTGGTTTTTTTTCCTTAAATGTGTTGAAGTTGCACAGCCGATAATAAACTTAATAATACAAGTTTATTATCACACAAGTTATTAATAACACATGAAAATTTTATTTTCATGGAAGAAAATAAAATCTTGCTGCTACATTTACTTTATTTTTAACTAATGTATTTTGGTGTTCAAATAAGAAATGTGTAAATAAAAAAGCTTAAGATCTTCCTGTCACCATTACCACCACTATTTCTTTACATTCTCCCTACCACCCCACTCGCAAGGTAATTAGTGAAAATAGTTTGGTATGTATCCTTCCACACATTTTATGTGAAATCTTTTCTCTTAAAGAAGAGAAACTACTTGCAATACAGATTATTCCACACAGCCTCTCTGGAGGCTTCTTAGCGTCGGAGATAATAAGAAACCTGATGTCAGCTGACACTACTGCAGGAACAAAGGGACTGTATAATAATCTTGTTCTTAGAAGTGCTCGTGAGTCTTTCCACTTCCCTTTATATATCAATCTACCCAAGTCACTGTGCAACTGTGCAGTTTTCTGTTAACAGATCCACAGGGCCCAATTCCTTTGACAGAGGCCATTTGAATTCGTTCAGGAAATCTTTTGCAGCAACCCCCTTGAACCAACTCCGACTCCAGAATCCTGGGAACCAAGTTTCTTCCAAGCTTATACAGAAGAAGTGGCGACTACCACCACCGACTCCCAGGCTTCCTCTGGCTTCCAATCAAACAGTCTCTTCAGAAACCCAGATACCTTTAACTGACCATGGGGGCTTCTTACAAAGCACCGCATTCACAGGAAGACATCAATCTGCACTTTTTGCCAAAGGAGCACAATGTCCTTCTTGAAAGCTTGTTGAACAGGGACTGAGAAAAGAAACTTGGAGCCCGGAATCATGTCCATAACCGCAGTTCAAACCTCTTCCCACCCCACGCCCTCTGTTCCCACTATCCACCTCCTCCCCCATCCTTCCTGTTGTTTAATAAAAGAGGTTAATAGCTTACAAGAAGTGGAAAACCAAAAACAGTTGGACCTAAAAATCTTGCCCCGTGACAGCAGAATGAAGCTGGGTCCAAGATTTCCAAACATCAGTCAGAATCACACATGCAGTGATCAGAGTTAATTCATACATATGTCTTCTCTTTATAGAGCAGTGGACAGAAAATACCATGGACTTGTGTGAGTGAGGGCCAGACTGTAAGACTAATTCCTAAATCCCCGTACGTTCAACATTTGGAAGCTGCCTACTGAGCAGAATGAGTCACAGAGCATCCTAACTCTGAAATTTGAGGAATGAAAACCTAAACATTTTTACCAAGAAAAGAAAATTGTATAAATACGTTTTTCTAAAAACTAAATGAGTGAACCATTTTAAACAAATCAAAAAGTTTAAAAATAAAATTTGAAAATACAAGGACATACACCATGATTTGTTTGTCATTTTCATACCCTGCTGTTTTTGTTTCTATTACTACCATAATCAGATTGTATTTTCCTAGTGCTTTATCATGATTTCCAGGAATAGATTATTAATTATTTCAGTTGCTTCCTCAGATTTATTAAATGTCAGCACTGTAATATCCTCTGGTACCATGTGAAATATGAAGCTATTAACAAATAATCAAGCGAGAGAGAAGTTTAAATTTCTTCTATTTTGTAGAAGTCCTTCTATTTCAGAGTAAATTTGCATTTATCAGTAGAACACAACTTTTACCATCAAAATGAAAATGCTATGAAAATGAATATATGATATTGTTTATTGGTGGTTGATTATGCTTAATTTTGTTTTCAAATTAAATTTTTTTATTTCCATTTTATTTATTCAATATATATTTCCAAAATAACTCTCCTGTGGAGGAAAAATGCACACCACTTCTCAGAACCATAAGAATTTTAATTACATTCCAGTCCTCCGCAGGGAGATGAAGAACAGGGATCTATGGTTCAGTGACATTGCAGTACCTAGCATAGTTCTTCACACATAATAATCAACTAATGATTATGTGATAAATCAATAAAATTAAGCTGGGCGTGGTGGCGCACGCTTGTAATCCCAGTACTTAGGGAGGCTGAGACCGGAGGATACGGGTTTGCAGCCAGCCTCAGCTCTTTCTCTCTCTCTCTCTCTCCCTCTCCCTGTCTCTCTCTCTCTATCTCTCTCTCTACCTAGTGAGGCCCTCCACAACTTCGTGAGACCCCGTTTCAAAATAAAAGTATAAAAATAGGGCCGGGGGTGTAGCGCGGAGGTAGAATACCCCTGGGTTCAATCCCCGGTACTACAAAAAACAAACAAACAAACAAACAAAACAAAATTAAATGAATGAATGAGCATTAAAATATCATGAGAACTAACAATGTAATCTTTAGATATTTGAGTTGGAACTGAATAGGTTTCAGTAGTATGTGGGCATTCAAGTCAATGTAACGTTTCACAGACTCCTAATACGTTTATTATTCCACTTATACATTCATTCCTCTGTTAGGAAGAGAATAAATGTTTTCTCCAGCCAAGCAGATTATAGCTTTCTTTGCCTTCTATATAGCATGAAATAATTTATAATCCATAAGAAAATAGTCTTTATAGTTTCCTTTTTTGTGGCTGAAAGAGTGAATCTAGAAAAGATCGATATCCCACCTCCATATCAAAGAGGAGTAGTGAGGTAAAAGACTGCCCCCTCCTGCCAGAATGTCTGAGAGGCTAGAAAGAACAGAGATCGCCCAGGGTATCTGCTGGAAGAAGCTCATTTCATTGGAATCTCTAAGCTCTTTTAGCCAATAACCATGATATACACTGTTTGCTGTCTGTCTAGTGACGAGACAGGCAAGTAAATAAGTGTTATAGTAGTAACAGTATGCACAGAGTATATGGAAGGGTGTAGGAGGTACTTCACCAAATGTTTGTAGGTTTAGGATTCGAGAAGTACTATGGTTCGGATCTGGAATGGCCCCCAAAAGCTCATGTGTTGAAGGCATGTTCCCCAATGCAGCGTGGTTCAGAGGTGGGGCTTTGAGGCAATGATTGGATCATGACTTGCACCAACCTCATCACGGGATTAGTCCACCTGATGGGCTAATCCATTGACAGCTGAGTGGACTCCTGAGAGGTGGGACCTAGTAGGAGGAGGCAGGTCACTAGAGTGTTCCCTGAAACGCTCTCTCTCTCTCTCTCTCTCTCTCTCTCTCTCCATCTCTCCCCCCTTCCGTCCCTCCCTCCCTCCCTCTCTCCTACCTTCCAGGAGCTAAGCAGCTGTCCTGCACAATGCTTCTCCACCATGATGCTCTACCTCACCTCAGGCCCAGAGCAATGGAGCTGACCGACCATGGACTGAGACCCCTGAAGCCATAAGCCAAAATAAACTTTCTCTCCTCCAAGTTGTTTCTGTCAAGTATTTTGGTCACAACGATGCATTACTGACTAACACAGGAAGACTTCCCAGAAATGTGGATGCTTAGAGCTGACCCAGAAGTACAGGAGCACAGTGAAAGTAAAACAGGATTTGAGACGGAAGAAGAGACACATTAAAGGATCAGAGGCAGGGAGAAACCTGGAGCTTCCAGGCAATTGTGAATTGTTTGGTAGACAGGAACACAAAGGGTGAGCCCGTCCAGGTAAAACTAACGATGCTATCGACCAGGGCGAGACATGGACAGCCCTGAACACCACACTGAGGAGCACAGATTATCCTACATGTGAAAATGTGTCTATCGGGGATCCCAAATAAGACTATGTTATGATCAAGTTGCATCTGAGAACAAAACTTATATGAAGAATGTACCGGAGAAGGCCAGAATGTGGGCAGAGAAACTAGTTTAGGAGGTTATTGTAGTTATATAGGCAATAAATCCTGAGGACCTTAACAAGTGCCCACCATTAGCATTCAATTAATCTCCTACATAAAACTAATCTGCTTTTATTTGTAGCACTTCCTTCAATTCTTTCTTACTTACAGGAGTTCACTCAAATATTTGACCACGATATTTACTGCCCCATGAGACTGCCAGTTTCTGCGTTGTCCACACACCTAAAAATACTAACCAGCCAGTAACTGGGATATACATATGTCTAAAATCATTTTTAAGTCTAAGTACATAAGCCTCACCTTCAAAAATTATGGTATAGTTATCATAACTATCATGTTGTTTTTTTTATGGAAGTCTCTTTACCTACCATCCCAAACTGTATTTTATAACAGACATGCTGTATTATTAGAAAGAATTGTGCACTATTACATGTGGAAATATGAAAGTATAATTTTGTTTAGCATTTTCTTCCATTAATAGTTGTTACTGATTTTATAAATTCATGTATGACCATTGGAAATAAAACAATTCACTTTATTCTATGTAATTTTATTTAATTTGTTAAATAAGTTTAGTAAATTTATTAATGTAATTGTATTAATGTAATTTTATTTAATTTGTTCATTTTATGTAATAATTATTTAATCATTTATGCCTTAATTGTTTACTTGATTCCTGAACAAATCTTAACACTAACTTATATGATAGGCTATAAAATAAAGTGGTCTAAATACCATTGCTGTAGGTGTTGCTTGCTAATACAAGGAAGTATTTTGTGTGTCAAATGAAACAACCAATAAAGAGCTAAATAATGAACATTATAAGACACTTATTTTATTCAGAATATAAATTTCTTAGTATACATAAAATAAAATCCTATAATTATATTTAAAAACCAGTAAGAATTGCAACCATATAGACACAGCTATAACCTAGTTCTTCATAATCATTGTGATATTTACCATATAATCCTGAGGGAACATTTGGCAAAGCTAAGATTGAAAACTACTTTCTGAAATGTATGAGTTATGTTTTTTATTTGGACAATTTTTAAACTATTTTACTTTTTTCAAAAAGTATCTTTCTTATTCTACCCAGAGAGAGAAAGGGAGATCCTACCAGTTTGCCATTTGGTATAATCTCAGTGAAAAATGGAGGCTTGTTCTCAGATAGCATGTAGGTTAATTGCATTTTGAGTCAAGAAATAAAAGACATAACTTTTCAATAGAATTATTCAATAAGTTAATGGAGGTCAGACTAAACAATGGTCACCATGCCTGGAAGCTGAAATAACCACTGTTGTTATGAAATAGAAAGCCCTGGCTGCTGGTTTTTTTTTTCTCTCAAGAAAATTTATAATGATGTATGATATTAATCTGTTTACAAAATGTATAATAGAGAGAGGAGAGTAACAGAAAATGAAAGAAAGAGGTAGAACGTCAAAGACTTTCCAGTTACGCTCCCAAGGTTAAAACTCAGACACTTTAGATTTCCTAAGTATAGACCAGCAATCATAAAGTAGTCTTTTTTTTTTTGGAATAATCATGCCAGAAAAGGGAAGTAATTTAGAACTTCTCTAAGTTCTATATGAAGTTAAAAAACAAGAGAACAGAAGAAGGGGTTTTAATAAACAGGAAATTCTTTTAAAAATTAAGGGAGAAAAGAGAATGAAAGGAGGAGAAACCATAAAGAAAACCACATATTATGAAATGAAAAAAAGGAAGAAAAATGAAAGGCAGAAAATCCAGTTTTAAGTATCGTTTTCTTCCCTACAAATCTCAAAGCTAAGTAGAAATACTGGTTATTGTTTGCTTTTTCTAAGAAATAAGAGACCACTAAATAAAACAAAAACCATTCTGCTTTACCTACATTCTCACAAGTTTTTTTTAAAAAATAGTAATAAATGTAAAGAGGTGTTTAGAAACAAATTATAAACCATTTAAAATAGAATGAAAAGATGCATTAAAATATGCTCCCACACATAAATTGCACATATCATATATATATTGCATGACAAAAATACCACACTGAAACAATGTCACAATTCATCCTCCATATGTCTGATATTTTCAAGAATATATAATCAGATATCTTACAAACACAAATAAAGAAACATTGCCAATTATTTCAAGCATAGAGTGATTTTTTTTTTCTGAACCAATTATTTGGGAAGCACTTTACCAATCAACATGAAATAATGAATAATAATTCAAAAATTATGTGGAAGTGTTCCGCAACTGAGATACATTCCAATGCGCTGGCAACAGTCTGCTTCTGCAATCTGCTTTTCATCTCTCTAAAAAAAAATAAATTGTTCCTGCATAAACAATATTTCAGTAACTGACAAGAGTTGGCAGCTTGGCTGAAGATAGCAGGGATATTAGCAAGCATGACTGATGGCAAAATTGGGGGCTGCAGGAAAAGGAAGAAGTATACATTCAAATCTACGGAATAGCTGTTGTACTTCAGAATCCTTTCAGAAATGTGGGATGACATATTGAGGTCACCATTGATTAAAAAGATATATCTGCCAGGGAGCCTTTCACCTCCGCTGAAATCTGCACAGAGACCGCTTGGAGATGCGCTGGCCTACAACTACCTGCTATGGGCACACGGGCGCCTTTGGCTCACTTCTTCCAGACTGGGTGTGCCCACTGGATGGCGTGGCTAGTTAGTTAAAGTTAGCACCAGTGTGAAAAGCAGGGAATTGTGCTCTCTCATCTCAGTCTATCAGCAAAGTTGGAAGAGCAAGTTGGTAATATTGGACGTAGAACTCTCAGTTGAATCCTAAGTTTTCCTCACCAATTTCCTCTACACTGTATCTACTGGGACAGTCTGGTGAATACTGCCTTTTAGCAAACTGCATAACAAAACTATTCTACAATTTTAAAAACGCAGGCATTACATTTCCAGAACTGCTTTTTCAAAATATTTTTATCAGAAATCTTTATGTACCTTGTCATGAAAAAGAGATGGTCTACTTACTACTAGAGTACAAAACAATACATTTCCCCTGGTGTCCTGAAAGAAAGCATTCCTTTCTATAATTTTGTAGAAATTTGAGTTATCTACTATCTGATTTAAAAAAGGAAATGTCCAAATTCAGTCTGTGCTGCAGAGAGTGTGAGCTGTCCCTCAACACTATCTCCCCTCCTTCTTATTACCCCTGAGTTTAGCTAGAAAAATGACACCCAGCCACGTGTTCCCAGCTTCCCTGCAGTTAACTGTGCTCATGTGGCGATAGTCTGTCTTTGGGATTCAATGAAGGCATGAGTACAACTCCCAGGTCACGCTCTTATAAAGGAAGGAACTTGCCTTCCTTTCCCCTTCCCTCCTTCCCACTTTTTATCTCTTTGAATAGAACACCCAGATCAGGTAGGGTGACCATAGGGCTGGGTTTCCCAGGCCATATGTTTCTGGTGCACTTGTTTCTGGTGGTCCCAGGGTCTTGTGGTCACTCACATCTTGATCAACAGATGGAAAGTTTATTGAGAGTGGACAATTTTTTTTTTTTTTTGCGGTACCGGGGATTGAACCCAGGGGCGTTCTACCTCCGCGCTACGCCCCCGGCCCTATTTTTTTTTATACTTTATTTTGAAACCGGGTCTCATGATGTTGCAGAGGGCCTCACTAGGTAGAGAGAGAGAGAGACAGGGAGAGAGAGAGAGAAAGAGAGAGAGAGAGAGAGAGAGAGAGAGCTGAGGCTGGCCTCGAACCCGAATCCTCCAGTCTCTGCCTCCCAAAGTACTGGGATTACAAGCGTGCGCCACCACGCCCGGCGAGGGTGGACAATTTACAAAGTAGAATGGCCCACTGCTATTTGGCCTTGGATAGAACAACCAAAAAGACAGATAATACAAAACTAACAGAAAAAAATAGAAATTTTTGTTAAATTTTAGGACAACAAATGATTATTCCCTTCAAGGTATTTAAAATCTATTGATATGTTGAATATTTGAACAAATAATCTTATCAGGCAGAACCAAAAATAAAACCATTATTTTTTTCTGAGGAAACCCAAAAAGGTCTTTTTGGTCTTTTTGGCCTGGATCTTGCATAATGAACACTGAGAAGTAATCTCACTAACTTGTATGGGGAGAGAGTGGGGTAGGATCTGGGGGGACCACACCAAGTGATGCGTGCATATATAAATTCATCACTTTGGATCTCAATATGATATATAATTATGATGCATCAACTAAATTATTGTTTAAAGGCAATAAAAGATTCTAGGTAAAGCAATAAGCACAACCAAGGATATAAAGGTGAGGATGTGAATGACACTTCTCAGAAATGAGAGGGTATAGAGTGTCAAGGGAATAGTATGTTTAAAAAAAAAAAAAGCTAAAACAAGCTAGGTATGGTGGCACATGCCTGTAATCCCAGTACTTGGGAAGCTGAGACAGGAGGATCACAGGTTTGAGGTCAGCCTTGGAAACTTAGCAAGGTCATCAGCAATTTAGTGGGACCCTGTTTCAAAATAAAATATAAAAATAGGACTGGGGGTGTAGCTCTGAGGTAGGATGCCCCTGGGTTCAATCCTCAGTACTGCAAAAAAAAAAAAAAGGAGGGAAAGGAAAAGAAATGCTAAAACAAGAAGTATCCTAATTTGGGATCCAATTTTGGAGAAATTTCAATGTTATTCTGTAAAGCTTAGAGTTTATTTAGGAAATGTGATACTATTGAAAGTTTCCCTGAACCTGCCCGGTAGAAGACAGAATGAATCCAAGATACATGGTGCTCATATGCATAGGACATAGGACATCTGGCTAGATATGGTTAATGATGGGGAGGAATTAGTGACACCTGATAGGAATTTTTGGTAGTGGTACTGGGACTGGACCTGGGGCATTCTACTTTCAAGCTACACACCCAGGCCTAAGCTGCTGAGGGTCTCACTAAACCACCAAGCCTGGCCTCAAAACTGTGATCCTCCTGTCTCAGCCTCCCAAGTATTGGGATTACAGGTGTGTAAAACCATATCCTGCTAGGATATCTTTAAAATAACTAACACTGGTCTCTACTCCCATTTTCTATTATCTCTGGGCCCTTTCTTATCCTCATCCCTCTCCTTCAGCCAGCTAGATTATTTTTTGCTTCTAAGTTTAAAAAACCAGATCCTTAGGAAACTCAAAATTTGGGGAAGAAAAAATTCCCGAGTTAGAAGAAATCAGGAAGAGAAAATGCCAGGCGACCACCCTCTTTAACCCCATTACAAAAATATACCCAAGATTCCCCTGGGCTGGGAGAAGAAAAAGTTGAGTATTATTTATCCAAACCTAGATGCTAATTGGCTCCTGAGAAATGGATCCTGTACAGTGACTGTTCCCAGGGCTTCCAGGAGGTTATGTGACATCTGTCGGTAGAGCGGTGGCCCCTCTCCTAGGTAATGGAATGTAGGGGATCCCCAGATGAGAAACAGAGGAGGGTTTGTAGGACCTACAATGTCTTAGTCAACTGTAAGACTTCACCACAACTCAACCTGGGCAAGAGTAGCTGAGTGGTCCCCACATGCCCAAGAGTACAGAAAGTAGCAGAAAGACATGGACTGGCAAAGGTCTTCAAACAAGAACCAAACACCCAGCAGGAGGATGGGTATGATCACAGATACCAGCATTGCAGCTGGCACGGTGAGTCAGATACGTGCACCCCTTGCCTCTAACAACGCCATGGGACTATGGAAGACTTCTACTATTTACATTCAACCCAGAGTGAGGGAAACGCTAAGCAGAGAAGGATTTTCTGCCAATCCAGAGAAATAGTTGCCCAGAACAGAACTTAAGTTCAATTGTAGAGAAAGTTTAAAAAAAATTGCCCACTTGCATCTAGGGAATGATGGGCAGCATCGGAATGACCAATAAGGCCTCTGAGATCTCTAGCCCAGGAGACTTGAAAAGATGTGAGGACTATAACACCTAAAACAGGTAGAGAAGGAGAAAATTACTGGTCTACCACCATTTTTCAAATTCTGTCTTATTTAAATAACGATGAGAATAATTTTCTTAAGAAATTTCTCTTCTTAATTTCTTTCTCTGTTTCTTCAGTAAGACTACTGATTAGATTTACCTCATGGACATTTTCTCTAAATCAAATTAAATGAGAAAAAAAGTGAATTAAATGATTAAATAAATTAAAATCTCAGAATTGAATTAGAAGTTATAGTAAGCCCTAAAATTAAGTTTAAAAAAGAGCAAATGAAATGAAAAATATAAAAGATGATAAAAATTAAAAATTACCCTTGAAACCTAAATGTCTGCTTTTAATTAAATGTTTTCTGTTTAGTTTAATTACTAGTATTGCAGTAATATTGTTTTATACTCTTGACATAACATTTCAGCAGTGCTAATAATTAAAGCTTATGAAATAGTGTGGATTATAATCACTATTTATAATATAATTTTATTGTAAAATATATTCCATGTGCCAAACTGGCTTACCAATAATTTTGAGGAAATTAAAAAGAAAAAATGGAATTGGGGGTGAGAGTTAGGAAGAGGAGGAGGAAGTAAAAGGCAAGAGGAGGGAAGGGAAGAGGAAGAATCAAAAGAATAAGGAAGAGGATCCTTACCATTGAATTTGACTTTATCAATAGAGAAAATGAATCTCAAAATTTTGCCCAAATTCTCTATGCCCCTGGTAAATTTATACTGTCCCAGCTCACAAGCGTAGCCGGAGTCGCAGTACCCTGTACCTCTATATGAAGTGGCTTAGGGAAGGGGAAGAGTCACCAGAGAGGAAGAAGGATGGGCTATCCACACACAAGAGACATCACAAATGTTGAGGTGAGCCCTCCAGGGCTGAAGGGAGGTGGGAGTGGAAGCACAGACTTCTAACAGATCATTATGTTGAGAGTATAGCCCTGGGGTTATTTCCAAGGGTCTGTTACCTTTGTAGATAGGTGTTCCTTGTTATTGCCTCATTTTAGGTGACCTAGGAAAGTGGCTTGGTCAACATTTTCACTCCTATAATCCAAAACAACTGAACACACAACTTAGAAGAAGGAAGATTTATCTGCTAAGGGTTTTTAGAGATTCTGGGTTCAGTCAGTGTGAGGTCAGGGTCTGGGGAGCTCAGGGCGTGGCAGCAGGAAGCAGAGAGAGGGAGAGAGCAAGTCTCTGCTCTCACATCATGGTGGCCAAAAACAAGAGAGAGCAAGTTAAGAAAGAGGATCCAAAAACAAAAGCACAGTCCATAAGGCCACACCCACAGGAACCCTTTCTCCAGTCACACCCCACCTGCCTAGGCTACCACCCAGTAAATCCATTACAATGGATTTATCCACTGATGAAATTACAACCTTCATGACTTAATTATATCAACTCTGAACCTCAATACATAAGCTCTTTAGGAGACATTCTATCTAACCATAACAGAAATACTCTATCCATTTCTACTAAAACAATATCAAGATGAGTATAAGACCTGTTTTTAATCATTGAAGATAGTAATGTTTAAAAATAATATTAAAAGTAAAATTCATTGATTTCATGTATTTTACATTTGATGATTTTCAATAAAAACTACCATTCATTTAAATTAATTAATCCCCCCTCAAGAGGACTGAAAGTTTTTACTAGGTACCAGAATTAAAATCTGGTTTGTAGTTATTTTTATTTTGAAATCATACCATTTTTTTCCTGTAATAGATCATATGATTTACTTTGAGTTAAGTTTATGAACATAATTCAAAGTAAGATTTGACACAGGCAAGCAGTAAGATTTATATTAACTAAGGCTACTTTTTGATGCAAAGATTGATTCCACTAATGCTCCCTGTTTTAAAACATCAAGGGGAAATATTTTCTTTTTATTCATCAACCAACTGCACCATGAATTCTTTCAAACAACCAGCTGAGATGTCCATCAACAGATGAATGGATTACAAAATTATGGGATATATACACAATGAAATTCTGCTCAACCATAAAGTAGAACAAAATTGTGTCATTTGCAGGGAAATGAATGGAAGTAGAGAATTTATGCCAAGTGAAATTAGTCAGTCACAAAAAGTGAAATATTGGATGTTCTCACTCATATGCAGAAGGTAGGGAGAAATTGGGACACAGGAGGGACTCCAGACAAAGGAGGAGAAACCTTAGTGGACTGAAGGAGGGGACCTAAGAGAGGGAGAATAGAAGGGGAGGAAGACTTGAAGAGGGAAACACCTCAATGGACATGATGGACATGCACAAATATATCAAAGCCAATCACTGTGCTGAGCATGGGAAGGTGGGGAGGGAGAGTAGGGTGGGAACTGGGAGAGGGCTCAATGATTATTGTGTGCATGTATGCCTCTCTATCACCCTGAACTTCATCAAGATGTATGATTACAATGCACCAATAAATAAATTAATAAATTAATTTAATTTAATTTTAAATAAATAAAAAAGACCATATTAAGATGTTCTTTGAAATAGAAGACAAGAAGCCGGGCGTGGTGGCGCAAGCTTGTAATCCCAGTACTTTGGGAAGCGGAGACCGGAGGATCCGGGTTGGCGGCCAGCCTCAGCTCGCTCGCGCTCGCTCTCTCTCTCTCTCTTTCTCTCCCTGTGTCTGTCTGTCTCTCTCTCTCTCTCTCTCTCTCTCTCTCTCTACTTAGTGAGGCCCTCCGCAACTTCGTGAGACCCTGTTTCAAAACAAAGTATAAAAAAATAGGGTCGGGGGTGTAGCGCGGAGGTAGAACGCCCCTGGGTTCAATCCCCGGTACCGCAAAAGAAAAAAAAAGAAATAGAAGACAAGAATGGAAATACAGCAGCCAATTCATTTGCAAAGAAATATTCAATATCAATGATTAAATCCCCAAAAACTTTTGCTTAAATTTATTTTCAGTAGTATTTTTCAGTCAGACAATTTATGGAAGATAGAAAAAGGAAGTATGTATAAGAGTACAACTTTATTCAAAACCTCTAAATACTTAGAATGTCAAGACATGAGGACTAGGTTGAACCATATGAAATTGCCAGTACTGTGACTTACCAGAATAGCACTTTAATATGGTTTAACCTAAGAATTACCTTATCAAACATAAAAACAACAAGGGCATTTAATTAAAAAAAAACACTATTTTGAGTTTTCCTAATAACACTTACATAACAGGTCTATTTCTGACTATCAAGGCAAATCTTAAGAAAAGTAGTTTCATGCGAAGTTTTCCCTGGGCTCATCTATATTTTTATGATAAGCTACTAGAGGAAGAAAGTGAATACTTCAGATATAAATAAAAAAGATACCTTCTGTGTGTTGCCAGCATCCCAGCCAGGGAGCCGGCCTGGATCCCAACTGGCCAGATTTGACCACCCACCAGCATCCAAAAAAGTAAAACGATGTAAGAAGGAAGGATGAATCTTACACAGTTTGATCAAACGGAGAAGCAGCAGCTAGATTGCCTCTCCACTGGTCCCACAGAAATGGCTACAATTTATAGAAACAGAAGCCAGATGATAGATGATGATGATGATGATGATGATGATGATAGTAATAATAATAGATATAGCTGATAGATAGGTTTAGCTAGGCTGTGTTTACCAGGGAATGTCATTCTTAATTTTCTTGGCATTTGTCCTCAACAGGAGGAAGTTCAGAAGCTCCCTATTTCATTTGTCATCCCAAATTTTAGGGAACCTAACATTTTCCTTAAGGAAAGATGTCAGAATTGTTCCAAACCTCCATCGTAGGGTCTCCCTCCTAGAAGAATGTGTCTCTCTCCTCTCAGGCTGAGCGATGAGATGAGAAAGGAACACGTTCATTGGATGTCATCCCAACAAAAGGGAAAAGCTTCCTGGGAGAAAATAAACATCGTCCTGAAAAGAAAAATAAATGTGATAGAAAATCCAAACCAAACCATCCTGACTGTCCTTCCTCAGAACCTTATAGAATCAATCTTTTCTCATGTTTGAAAGTAAAGCTTTGAAGCCGGGCGTGGTGGCGCATGCTTGTAATCCCAGTACTTGGGAGGCTGAGACCTGCGGATCCGGGTTCATGGCCAGCCTCAGCTACTTAGTGAGGCCCTCCGCAACTTAGTGAGACCCTGTTTCAAAATAAAGAATAAAAAATAGGGCCGGGGGTGTAGCCTTGAGGTAGAATGCCCCTGGGTTCAATCTCCATACCGCATTAAAAAAAAAAAGAAAGTAAAGCTTTGGAAGAGAGAAGAATATTGGCAAGGGGGCTATATGTTTTACAAAAAACAATCTCTAAATCTGCCTGCATCATCATCTTCTCAATAATTACAGCAAAACGCAGAGAAACACACCAAGCGCCAGAGCTCTAGGGGACTCGGGCCTGGCTCTGTGGTGTCGGGCAGGTAAGAGGACTTCCCTGGGCTACCAAGCATTAGCATTTGTGTGTCTTCACCCTGGTATGTTTCAGATGGCTGAGCTGTCATCCTGTGATAAGTATTTAAAAGCTCCAGAGTGTCCTTCTATCACTACATTGATACAATTAGCACAAATATTCTAAAACCTTAAGGGAGGGTTTATTCTGAGTCTATTCTGAGTTAGCAAGTGCTCCTTAGAGCAGGGAGATTACAATACTTCCTCTTCATGGAAAAGCTTTTGATGGATCCCTTTTAGAAGTGCTTTTTAGACCTTCTTGGCTTCTCCAATGATTAAATCATGCTGTGGATGGGTAGTACTTAGAGTACCCTGTGGAGGATAGACAAGCTTTAACTGGTATTAGATCACACTCGCTGTGTAATCGTGGAAACATTACTTAACATCTCAAAGTCTCCAATTTCTGTATCTTTAAATACATACTCCTTAGTGTTATTGACGGGTAAAAAGAGGGTCACAAATCTAAAATGGAAAAGAACCAAAAAACTAAATTCTTAATAGATGTTACTTTCATTCTTCTCGTCCTCTTCTCTTAAATATGGCCTACGTCTACCCCTTCCCTACCCCATCACGACCCAGAAACTGAACTTCCCAACTACTGCTAAAGTACTTGAGAGGCAAGGGGCTTTTCGCACCCATGTCCACTTTACCCTCCTCCCCACACTGTCTTCTGATGTTTGGCTTTCTAATTCATTGTTGGGGTCTCTAGTGGGGATATCAATTACCTCGCCCCCATCTGCTACTTTGTCCAACCATTTATGCCAGGAAAAGGATTTGGGCTGGAAAAAAACATACATTTTGTCTCAAACTGGGAAATGTATGGTCTCATGTGAACTCAGAGGCAGGGACCATCAGAGGTGTCAGGTTCCCAGGCTCATTCGCTCTCCATTATACACCATATACGGTATCTGCTTCATCCCGATGTGTCTGGCCTTAGTCACAGGAAGGCTTTCAGAAGCATTTGGGGTTGCAGTCTTCCTTGTCACATCATAAAGGAAAGAGACAGGGTTTTTTTTTCCCCAGACATGAAAGGAAAGAACGGCAGCTGAAGATGATTGAGTTAAGGGAAGTTGCGAGGACAACCTTTACTAATGAAAGTCACCTGGGGAGATGCACGGACTGCCTTAAATGAAGATTATTGAAAAGATACAGCAACCGAAAGGGAATTGCCGTGATTGCTTTAAACTAATTGCTCTCTGTTCCTGGAGTGAGAGGATCTGGGTTTCCTCTGAAGTTGCACAAGCTCACGGGGGAAGGGCAGACCGCTGAACGCGCTGGGGTTCTGCTGGAACAGCCGTACTAACATTAAGTTGGCGTCAGGAGCCCTTTGCACTACTGCAGTGCCAGCGACTCATGCTGCTCAGACCCAGTGCTCAATCAGTTATCCTGACCCAGCTCAAAACCTTCCCCTCACAGTCAGGTAGTAATGTTTCAAGACGTTAACTGATAAATGTAAGCGTTTTGCCTTCCTCCTGTGGCTACCCATCCATTGGATCAAGGGCATGAATATTCCACAAGGCAGGCATGGCGGCACATGCCTATAATCCCGTTACTTGGAAGGCTGAGGCAGGAGGATCCCAGGTTCAAGGCCAGCCTCAACAACTTAGCAAGGACCTCAGCAACTTAGTGAGACCCTGTTTCAAAGTAAAACTTTTTTTAAAAAAAATATTGCTTTTTAAAAAAATAGTGCTCAGAAGTAGAATGCCTCTAGGTTCGATTCTTAGTACCAAAAAAAAAAAGCGGGGGGGTGTGTGGCTGAACCCAACCTAGAACTTAGAAGTCCTGTAGTTTTCTATTTCCACTTGAGTTAATGATAATAACATAGTTCTTGTTTAGAAAGAAAAGGGTCCTTTATATCTCCAAAGCTTCACACCATGCATCAAAAGCAAGGAGAGGCTGGGAGTATAGCTCAGTGGTAGAGCACATGCTTATGTGTGAGGCCCTGGGTTCGATTTCCAGCACCAAAACAAAAACAAAAACAAAAGAAGTCCGAAGTCATAGTTTTGAGAGGCAGAGAGTAGAAAAATGGGAAACATTTTCCAATATAAGAAACACACACACACACACATCCTTCTATGACGTCAGGGAAAAGAGAGAAAGAAAAGAAATAAAAGTCAAAAGGTTTGCCTGGCTTCTCATATTATGGGTTAAAATCCAGGATGAAGAAGTTAGAAATCATCAGAAAATTCTGGGAAAATCCTCCAAGTCCCCCAGAAGTAACTTAGAAAAATCTCAGTGCCTTAGGAAAGACTCACAACAAAATAGAAGAGCAACACTGAAGTCGAGATTGCAATATAGCATAATTAAACAGAAAGGCATTGTGAAATGACACTTCATACTGAACACTACGCTCCAGATATTCTTGCAAAATGGAGAGGATAGCTTAGTGCACTGGCTGTGAGTTTCCCAGAGGCAGGGGGTAGAGAGGATGGGAGAGGAGCCATTCAGGAAAGGACACACTAACCCCATAGTAGAAAACCTCAAAGCAGACTGTCCACATCAAAAACAAAATGGGAGCTACAGCCAGGCCTTGAGAAACAGCGGCACAGCCCTCCCCTCTTCCCCACCATTGTCCTGCAGAGTATGAGCTAATCTGCCCAACAGAGGTAAGAAGAAGGGATAAAGGAGGTGGCAGAGCAGAAAGCTAGAAGAAGGAAAGACCATGCAGGTTCATATATTTCATGAAAGCCAAGTCGTTAACCAGAAGTGAATAACTGTCATGTGTGGTTATCCCACTTGGGCATTCTAGAAATCACTAGATCCACTAGATGGTTGGGCCACGCCTACCTTTGCAGCCTCATCCCATCCATTTTCCTCCATGCTTACGATGCTTCCACACACTGGCCTCCCTTCTCTTTCTTCATCTCACCACTGAATGAAGTATTCTTTCCCTGAGCCTTTGTGTGGCTGGCTTCTCCCTTCACTCAGGTCTGTTTGGTACTGTTGGTTGATTGGTTGGTTGGTTGGTTGGTTGGTTTTTTGTTTGTTTGGTTTTTGGTTTGTTTTTGCTTATTTGTTTATTTGGGTAGAAATTTATTTCAAACCAAATGATCACGCTTGGTAGCAAAACCTTTGAATCATTCCCATTAACATTCAGGAAGAATGAATCAAAGATGCCCCCTGTTTAATTCCACTTTTTCTAAAAGCACTAGCCAATGCAATTGCTAAGATAAATAAAGCATAAATATTGGCAAGATACAGTCAGGAATATGAATATGATGTGCATATTTAGAACCCCCCAAAATGGCCCAAAAACCTATCAATCACAAGTGATAAAATTATAAGTATAGTGTCTGGTATACATAATAATAGCATTCATATAGGAGATATGTAGAAAATAGAGTTGGAGTTATTCATTAACATTGCAGGTTGAATAAACACACCTAGTTTTCCTCTCTACTGAAATCTAGCAAAACTATAACAAGGAAAATTTGTGTAAGAGCATGCAGTCACAAGGATGGGGAACAAAAGAGGAGAGAACAGCAGCAGAAGTGTGAAAGCCACAACGCAGATGGATGTGAGATAACACTCAAGAAAGTGTTATCAATGGGGAAACAAAGAATTCACTCAATTTATACAACGGAATCCTCAAAAGACACAAAAGCAGAATATACAGAATAGTCTACTGATCCTACCTTCGCTGAATAACAGTATCTGTTGGTTGTTATTGATAACACCTTGTTGGAATGTAATTTACATACCAAAATGCTCACCTGATTAAAGTGTATGATTCATGGCTGTTAGTGCATTCAGAGTTGTGGACATCACCATATTCTAATTTAAGAATATTTCCATAATTGCAGGTCTCCATTTAAATGACACCATCTTACAGATATCCTTCCTGACTATCTTTAATAGACCCACACTCCTTATTTCCTGCTTCTTGTCTGTCCTTCTTTCCCTTCTTTCCTGGTTTGAGCACTAACAGTCTGTAGTAATTTTTCTTAGTTATTGGTTTCCTTTTACTGTCTGCCTCTCCCACTAGAATGCACGCTTCCTAAAAGGCTCTTTAAGTCTCTTGATCTTTGCGGTCCAGGTGGTAGCATAGCACAGGGCTCTTCACATAGTATGTGGCCCCCAAAAAATTGCTGAATGAATGAATTGACAAGAAATAATTACTGCAGAAGATGGGCTCTATAGGGTGATGAGGGACCAGGAGTCAAGAACAATACCATGTAGCCCTGAGAATGAACAGCCAGCAAGAGAACACCAAGCAGATAACCTAGCTGTCCATCTGATGCTTGCAAGAGGAGCCAGGCCCTCTAGACTGAGCAGACCCTTTGGGTTCTTGGATAGTCGGGGGCAGGGGAAGGCATCAGGAAGAGATAACACTGTTAATAGGAGTAAGGGAATCTCATGCAATTAAGATATGGTCAGGTATGCAGTTTACAGTGGTGAAGATGTTCATATTGTTTACATTCACACATTAAAATATACAAAGTAAATGTTCCTTTTATATATCAAACCCCTATCTTGTGTTGTTATCTTTATGTATATCTTTTTTACAGTAGTGGGGATTGAACCCAGGGCATTCTACCTCCAAGCTACACTACAACCCCACCTCCCATTTTTTTTTTTTTTTTTTGGAAAAAGGGTCTCACTAAGTTGCTGAGGCTGGGCTAGAAACTGTGATCCTCCTGTCTCAGCCTCCCAAGTAGTGAAATTATAGGTGTATACCACTATACCTGGCTGGTAGTGTTCTTTATTTTTTTTTTATTTTTTATTTATTTTTTTTGTGGTACCGGGGATTGAACCCAGGGGTGTTCTACCTCCGCGCTACACCCCCAGCCCTATTTTTTTTATACTTTATTTTGAAACCGGGTCTCACGAAGTTGCGGAGGGCCTCACTAAGGAGAGAAAGAGAGAGAGAGAGAGACAGGGAGAGAGAAAGAGAGAGAGAGAGCTGAGGCTGGCCATGAACCCGGATCCTCCGGTCTCCGCTTCCCAAAATACTGGGATTACAAGCGTGCACCACCATGCCCGGCTTGGTCGTGTTCTTTAAATGCAGGGTGGTTATACAGGGTAGTGCACAGTGCTGAAGCCAGAAAACCTGAATTGATATCCCCATGATGCTACTTCCTAGCTGTGTGACTTCAGGAAAGTGACTTAACTGCTTTGTGCTTTGATTTGTACATATATAAAATAGACATATTAGTAGTTCCTATATTGTAAGAGCTGTTGCGAGTATTAAGTGAGAATAATCAGAGCAGCGACTATCACATATTGAGTGCCCTATGTGTCTAGTAGTTGTAGAAGTAACGGCAGTCATGATTACAGTGTTGACAGTGGTAGCGATATTGGTACAAACAATAGTAGGTAATGATGAAGGGAGAGAGGTGCCGCCATCATCACTGTTTTATGGAGCAAGAAAGTGGAATTTAGATCAGTGTCAAGCCGCATCAAATACAAAGTACTAAATTAATATCGAATTGACTTGTGCCCATCATGCTTCCGATCATACTGCAAGATGATTTGACAATTGATTTTTCTTCAAAACCTGAGTGAATCAGCAGATTCGTAGTCCTTGTAACTAACAAACCGATTCCAAGTAATTCATTCTCAGCTTTGGCCCACAAAGAGTGTCAGAAAGACGGCCACATACGTGAGTGCATGAGTATGTGCGCGAGAAACGTGCATTGGCTTGGACTCTCTGTTGCAAGAAGTAGATGAGAATTTCATTCTTTTAGGAAACAAAGTAGAAAAATAGTGGGTGGTCCTGAAAAAGAAGACACGGCATCCATGAATCAATAGAATCACTTATTTAGAGGAAAGAGTTGCTGGTTTGCATTTATTAACAACATTGTCAGTGCTTCCTCTTCAAAGACAAACAAGAGGAAGCCCTCATTTAGCATCTTAGCACATTTCACTATTGATTCATCCAGGGGAGTCCACTGGCCCTGCATGTGTATTATCTAAAGAAACTGGACTGACAAGTAAAAACGCAGTTTTATTGCATGATCTGCATCAGAATCAGCTGCAGAATCAGGGCCAACCTCCAGGCTCGAAAGTTGGGGGGTGAGACCAGTTATTTAATTATCCAAGAGAGATCAGGAAAGAGGGTTACAAAAGAAGTTCTCAACATAAACAAGAGTAAGTGAGCTGTCTTCAAGTTAAGAATAATGTATTTTATAAATAGCCTAAAGGATTATTTCCCATCTATGAAATAAAACAGGTATCTAGTGAATGTTGTAAAGAATATTAAGCGAAACAAATTTCAATGTTCAAACCAGCGCAGCGCGGTATCCATGACTTACACTGTAAGAAGACAGGCAAGGAAGTAATGCCAACCAACTCTTCAAGTCAACTATCTGATCCTTCCATTCTAGCTCTTCCTAGAGAACAGAATCTCAGAAATGCAAAGGGAAAGATGGGTCCTCCAAATCACTCCAAAAATAAGGAGCATTTGGAGCAATAAAAGCAGATAAGTTACATTCCATTAAGCAGAGGTACAGTTAGTCATGAAGCAACAACTAATTATATTAAATTCATTTAAAAATTAAATACAGGATAACCTGTACTTTTGATAGTACTTTACTAATTAACCAAACACCGGTTGACTCTCCAGTTGTATTGTGCCCAGGTCTTAATTCATAAAGGAGACTGAGTGATGATACAGAGGGGCTAATGCCATTTAAAAAAGGTTTTTGATACATTTCCCCCAGAAATGAGATGTACAACAGGGTCATGTGGGAAGATAACAAAGTGGCCAGAAGGCAGAAGACAGAAACAAGGAGAAGGTTTAGGCCTCTACCTTTATTGGGGTTTCCATGGGAGAGAAGAGGGAGGGCAGAGAGCGCATCTTAGGATTGGCTGGGCTGAATAATTTCACCAGGCTGTGGGTTATCAGTGGTGCTTCCTAGTTGGCTAAAGGATGGTTAAAGCCTCCTGAAGTATTTAAACCATATATAAGAAATATGGTTCTGGATTAGTTAGTTCATATTTCAAAGACATGCTCCTGACTGGGCCCTGTGCTGTTATCTTCATGAATTTGCCAGCCCCGTGAAGGGCACACAGCCACACAGGTTTTTTAAGATGTTAAATGTCATAATAATTGTCAGAAAAATTGTCTAAATATTTACAATATAGAAATAAAGGCCTAATGTTTTTGCTAATTATATCCAGTGTTTTATTATTGATGGCAACTCAGTTTCTTTACTCGAGAGCCATTCACATATACATAAAAATATGCATTTGCATTTTTGCAGCAATGGGAGTATTTTAAGAGTGGAAAAATGAAGATTAGTATTTGATCTGACAATCCTGTTCAGATTAAAAAAAAAACACAAAAGTTCCCCCCAAAGCTAACAGGCCATGTCATGAACAACTGGAAGCAAGTGTAAACGGGAAAGGCAGAATGTTTTCTGGGAGTGATGCGACAAGAAAGACCTGGGAATTTCACTTGGAAAAGAGAGATGGCGCCAAGAATGCACAGGTACACATGCATAAATAAATTCTACTTCCACTTCCAAAATAGACAAGAGAATTTCTGAGTTTATAGTATGGTCTGAAATTAGGATGGACACCATGGCACAGAGAGAGGCAGAATAGTCAAAAGAAAAACTCTGAAAACCAACAGCCAAATCCAGTGTCCACCACTAAGTAGCTATGTGAAGTGTAACGGAATGAGAGGAATCGGGATTACTCCAAATGGACAATGCTGCTGTCATATAATGAGATGGATGATGGAGAAAGGAAGAGGATCGTGAGGAAAAAAATCAAGAGTTTTGTTTAAGACATAATAATTTTGTGGCACTTAGCAGATATCTCAATGGAGATGTGAATAGGCAGTTAGATGCATGAGTTTAGAATTCAGGGTAGAGATGAGGGCCAGAGACACGAACTCAGGAGTTATCGGCACTTGGAGGACCTACAAAGCCACGGAGTGGATGAGCTCACCTAAGGGGCGAGTATAGCTTGAGAGGAAGCAGGGCTGACGGCTGCACCCGGGACACGTCAACATTAGATGCTGGGAAAGCAAAGGCAGTAAGAAGAGGGGCGAGTGAGGTACTGCGCTTTCCAGACGTGGGTTAGCGGCGAGTGTATGGTTCCCACATGCCAAGTAAAGAAAGCCTTTCCAAAAAGAGAGTGAATGAATGTATTAAATTGCTGCTCAGAGGATGGATAAGATAAAGACTGAGAATGGCCAGTGAATTTGGCAAAGGAGAGGTTGTGGGGGACCTTACAAGAGCTGCTTATGTGGAGTTTTGGGCATGAAAGTCCACTTGAGGTAGGAAGTGAAGGCCAGTGAATAAAGACAGGTTTTTGGCAGACTTTTGCGATAGAGTGAAGCAGAAACATAAGCAAATAGCTTCAGAGAGATGTGAATACAGGAGAGAATGTGTTCAGTACTGGAGCTATTACCACATATCATATGCTTTTAAAAATGATCCCATAGAATGGGAAAGTGGTGCTGGGAGAGGGGAATTCCAGAAACAAAGGGCATGAGTAGCAAACATGGATGAACCAGTCACATCAACCAACCTTCCCCGCACCATCCTCCAATTCTTTCTCTCTAGCTCACCCCACGGCTTTAAGAACCTTCCTGCCCTTTGTCCCAGTGGAGTTGAGTTCCATCTCTCCACCCTCTTGCAAAATCCTTGAATAACGTCTTCCTTTTCTGTTTATCTCATCCAGTGTAATTTTAGACATCCTTTGACAATGTCTCAGGATCTCCTCTTCTCTACATTCTACTAGAATATGAAGCACTACACGAAACACTCAAAACCTGTGTAATAAGAAAGTGCTTTGTTGGTTCGTACACTCTTAGTCTGAGGTTTCCCGAGAAAGACACCATTGAGGTTTGTGTCCATGAGGCACGTAGCTTCACAGACACAGGAAAAAGGGCCGGCATTCCCGGAATGTGGAAGGCAGCAGGATTTCCCCACTGTAGCTTGTCTGGGATTATTTCCAGCTCACTTTATGCTCTGACGTTCCTTCTTTGGGCCTCGTCTCATGCCTTCTCCCCTCAGCCCCAAAGCTTTCTCTCCCACAGCCAGGCTTTCCTTCCAATCAGACCACCTGAAGGTCTTTTCCTTGTTTATAGGAAGATAATCAGCTACATCCTCTCACAGTCAGTGGGCAGACTGCTTCAAACAGGAAACCTCTTTGAAATGGCTTACTAAGGCAGTCCAATTTAATTGTTAGGAAGCAGGCCCAGAGGCCAAACACTTTGGTCTATTTCATTCTGAAGTATTTCTCTTGAGTGGGCATAGAAGGCTCTAGGTGAAAATCTTAACTGCAAACTTTCTTTCTTTTATTTTTTATTTTTTTTTTTGCTTTGTTTTTGCTTTACAGTACTAACGTATAACCAAGTAAGAAAATTAGAAAGCAGTGTTCCAACTTAAGTTTTGCTAGGGTGACACTGGCAAGCCCCAGCACTGAGCAAGGATTTTGAAAAGAGGTAATAAAATTAACCTTTAACTTTCTTATTTCCCCAGGTCACATCCTCCACCTGGTTATCTAACTGCTCTGTTTCTATTTAGACTGCTTGTAAGTATTCCGTGCTCTCAGCCAGAATTACTGAACTTCCTTGAAGAAATCATCAGGAAAAATAATATAAGACAGATCCTCCCCCTCAGACCTACGAAGTCTTGAGCTGGAGTGCAGATGGAATTATATGCTTTCTCTTCTCTCCTTGGGGGACCCGGCCGGTCACGGCTCAGCCACAGAAACCTCTAGTATCTCTCACCTCATTGTCCCAATAGTGGGAGAGACCAGCCCCAGGACCAGAACCAACAGGGAGACACTAACAAGGTGCTTGAGTGAGGATTGTTGTGCAACAGACAAGGATAAGATGTTTAGTTGAGTTCTGAACAGGTACTTTAAAGATGTCCTAGGATTAATTATGCATAAGTCATTGATAAATACAGGACCCAAATTGATCGACAGGACCCAAATTCAAGAGTGAGGACTAGTTGGAAGGTTGAGATTTCAGCCATTAGCACATCTATAGCAATTAAAACCAAGAGGTAGATAAGACTGATCGCCCAAGGAAAGTCTAGAGGCAGAGAGCAAAGCTCTAGGACCGGGCACTAAAGAATGCACAGAAGAGAAGGAGTTGGCAAAATGGGTAGAAGAAACTCTCTGAGAAGTAGGAAGAATATCGGAGAGAGTGGAAAAAAGCCATCAATGGGGACAAATGCTGTGGGAAAGGTGAGAGTTTGAAAGTGTCCGTTGTTTTCAATGTGAGAGAACTGAACCTGTGCAAAAGCTGGTAAGAAGGTAACCAATCGCTGTTTTATTAAACTTATCACTTACCTACATGATGGTGTAACATTCTGATTATATTTTTTTACACAGATGGAGCAGGACCTACCTTACCTGTGGAGGATGTTGTGCATGGAGGTGAGAGATGAAAGTATGAGAGGCCCACGGGACAGCTATGCTATTTCATCGCCATATGACTGTGGTCAAATTTCCTAACTTCTTAGAACCTAAATACTCAAATTTATGATAGGAAATTAATACTGTTTGATATTTGATAACAGGCACCCATACAGTTGAATGGAGGGGTGTGTGTGTGTGTGTGTGTGTGTGTATGTGTGCGTGTGTGTTGCTGGGGAACAGACTCAGGGCCTCATGAATACTAAGCAAGTGCTCTACCACTGAGCTATATTCCAAGCCCTAGAGGTATATTTTTAATATTATATTTTAAGTCCAATCCTAATGGACTAAGACAGTAAACAGTTTGGAAATAAATTTTAAGTGTCCTTGAGAAGATGGGTCTTAAGATATTGTATGTGACTTTTATTCATTCAGCAAATATTTATTAAGAACCTACTATGTGCCAGGTATTCTTCCAGGTACTGGAGAGAGAGCTGGGAACAAAGCAAGCAAAACCTCACTCTTGTGGAGATAACATTCCTGAATGATACGTTATTTCTTTGTCTATTTTGTCATGAGATTTTGACTACAGGTTGTAGTCATTGATAATTGGTACTGCTACTTTCTCTAAAGTGCATAGATACTATGATTTCTAATGTAAGTCTGAGACTCCCATATCTTCTAATTTTTCAACAGTATAATAACAGTAATCGGTATCAATACCAATTTAGAATTACATTAGCACTGATTGTATAGTCCCTGGATGGATATAATCAACAAAGGAAAAATGTTTATTAAACATTAGTTCGTCTCTAGACTTAAGATGATACTTTACCATTCATACCATTCATATAATGACAGGCTTTACTTACAGACAATTTGAAAGAAATATCACTCTCTACTCAAATGCTACAATAGTGCAATTAAAACAAGATGTTTGTCTTCGGATGTGTCTTCCTTATCACTACTAATGCACTGGGTCATTAGCTCCAACACCGTGAATAGGTTCTCACTACCTCATCCAATTTAATTAGTGTACAAGATAATATATAAGAGCACACTTCACACTGCAGCTAATAGTAGACAATGACTCTTAAAAAGAGAGCAATTGCCCTACTCTGCCATGGCTACACAGGAATATAACACACACACACACACACACACACTCACCGCACTTGGTGTCAGATATGAAGACACAGCTCTCTCACAAACAGCAAAGGTCAACCTACCTCATCTCTCTAGAAATTAGTGATAATCTCGGGTTGGGATAAGTCACTTCCACATACATAGAGCAAATATGTCAAAAAGAGCCCTATCCTATCACACCGAGCAGACAGAGGATGGCATTAACTGGCCTAGTGATCATTTCGTACTTTTTGACAGAGTGTTCAAATCCAAACACTTAAGTAATCTGCTATAACATTTTCTTGTAATGTAGGCTGATACTCTGTCAATTTACTCTCAAATATGAAGCTGAATCAATATTGAAATCATATCCTTAACAGAAAAGTGAAAGTATGTTTCTCACATTGACAGTGTTAGTTCTCTGCATTAAGGACTTAAGCTAACTAACTCCCCTGTTCAATTCACTAACACTTTAAACCTGTCTTCAATCTGCATCTAACAGAAGTTATTAAAGAAAATTACCAGGATATACCAGCAACAGAAAATTTTCACATTCAATAAACCTCAACTGAGTACCAGTCACTTGTCAGAAACAGTGTTAGGTCCTCACACTAAGACTCCGCCCAGGCCTCAGGTTGCTAGGATTGGAAAATTGCTTTTGCTATCCAAGAATGTGTTTGTTTGTTTTGTTTTTTTTTTGCTTTTTAACTGTGTTTATTTACCCTTTTTAAGCAGAATGTCCAAGAATTAGTTTGAATTCAGCACACCACTTCATATCTGAATAATTTCCATATCACCATGTGAATGCTGAGTCAACAGTTAATACAGATCTGATCGGAAATACAGAAAAACCTCTTATAATGGCAGAAATATTTCTAGGCCAAAAGAGCATGGGTGATTTAAGGTATTATGAGAGAGTCAAAATCTTAAATTAATGTCTGGGATTAGATTAACATTAAATTAATGATGCTATTAATGTCTCAAGCATTTTAGGGAGAGGTTAATTCTGAATGTGTCCCATCTACCATCACAGAATAGGCTTTTAGGCAGTCTCATTTCATTTGACTAAGGCATTAACTAAGTAAAGCACCAGGATGGCTAGGGTAGAAGAGGGATGAAGGCAGCTCTGTCCTAGGGTAGGAGAGAGTGCAGGGTCAGAAGCAAATGGTTACCACTGCACACTGTAAAAGACCAGGGGCTTTCAGAATTTGGGGCCCATCTCTAAGTCAATAATGCAACAAGGATGTTTATTTGGGGGTAAAATCTTAAAAGAGATAGATTGGTGCTGACAAGGATTGATTTTTATTCCCACCAAAAAATTGAGTAGAGAGAGGACTTTCACATTCAATAAATCTCTACTAAGTACCAGTCAATTGAATCAGAAGTGGCGCCAGCTTCCACGCAGCCAGTATGGGAGGCGTCGAGTTAACTGGGACGTGCTTCCAATTTATTTCAAAGCTGTTTAGGCCAACTTATAGCTTGGTACCGTGGCCAGTTGTCTGACTAATCCGCCCATGGTCCAACTCTGCCTATAGGCAACAAAAATGAATTGGTCAGGCAGACACACATATCTGATTTGCATGATAGTTGGGTTTCTCTTTTTAAATTAATAAGGATATTCTGGCTTTAAGATCATTCATATGAATTTCTGAGCATGAAGTTGCAGCATCCCCACATCTGTCCACTCTGGGATTTTAGTAAGATGAAGTTCCTGCTCCTGAGAAAAGCCAATGAGGTAAACTCCAGCCTGGGATAGATTTACCAATAAAATTCAACCTGGCAAGAACCGGCTCTGAGGAACATGACCCCTACTACTCAGGCTAATTGGACCAAGATCTCTACAGAGGGCCTACGTACCAGAAGGGGGATGATAAAATATGGAGTCAGCTATATTTTTCTCAGGGAAATTTTACATGACTTCAAAACGAATCGGCAGATAACAGGATATAGAAGAGTAGACAGATAGAGAGGATGTGGTAAAGAGGAGCCAGGAGCAATTGAGACAAAACAACAGCAGAAATCATCAATAAGTAGAATCCATAAGGTAGAATAGAGTTGGGAAATATTGTTTAGCCATGAGTGGCAGACTGAAAGTAGCGGAGGCAACATGACATTGGGAAGGATGACAGCAGGTACGGTGGCCTGCACAACATCCCAGCTCTCCTTCAGGCCTGTCTTCAGTTGTGGAAACAGTTGCGTGCCTCCTTTACTTCTGAATGCATTCTTCCCAGAAACCCCCACTAAGTGACAGCTGAGAATGTTTTGTTTCTTGCAACATGATGGAGTCTAACCTATTTTTTAAAACATTGAAATACAGACTTCCTCATTTAAAGAATTTTTTGATTTTTCACACGGCTGTCTTAAAAAACTGATGAAACAGTTTGATCTATTCATGTGCTCCAGTTTCATCATGAGAAACCTTGTTTTGAATAAAAAATTAATGTGTTTTTAAACTAAACCAATAAACATATTTTTATAAGTGTATGGCCAAATAAGTCAAAAATTTCAGAAGTAAATATCTCTCATCAATAGAAAATTATTACTTGCCATATATTCTGAAAACAAAGCAAAATAATCCAATTGTTTCATTTTCTAATCCATGAGATAGATGATACATGATGTATTTTGTCACTGTTGATTTAATATAGTTTATATTATTTTCCTGAGGTTCAGTAATTTGATCCATGTATAATCATTTAGCTCAATTTATTCCTGTCCTTACATAAAACTCATCTGTGCTCATTTCTGTCACCAATTGAATCCCTTATCTTCAGCTGAAGAATTCATTGCTTCTGAAATATTAAATAAAAACCTATTCTGTTCTTGGTTCTGTAGTAACCACTCATCTCAACTAAAAAATATAGAAAGAAAAGTCTTCACAAGCAAAATAAAATATGAAAAAAGTTTATGCACTAGCTAAGGTGATAAGACAAATGAATACTAATTTAAGAGATTGAAGATATTAAACCAGATAGTAGCATTATACTATACTAAATAGTAGATAATGTACAGATGGTAGCATAGACTTTATATGAAATAATTTTTCAAACTGAAGAAGTACCAAAATATTGCTGGTTATTTATGATAAAAGGAAAATTAGTATAGGGAGGAAATCTTTGTAAACTATTGTTAGACTGGCAGAACTCCTTAATGAATATGATTGTTGGGTTGGACTGAACTTGACAGGTGGGATTAGAATAGCAGAGCTAAGGGGAGACTGTCTCAAGGCCACGGGACATGGAGGAAGGAGAAGCTGTTATACAAGTGCAGGAGTCAGAGTGGAGGGAACATGGAAACAAAAACAAGCTTGCAGTGGGGTTTTGGGTGAGAGATCTAGAACACAGGGCTCAACTGCTGGAGTCTATAAGCATTGTGGACCTTAAGCAGGAAATTATCCAAATAAAATAGTTTCAAAAAGAGAAGTACTAGCTGGGCGTGGTGGCGCACGCTTGTAATCCCAGTACTTTGGGAGGCGGAGACCGGAGGATCTGGGTTCGCGGCCAGCCTCAGCTCTCTCGCTCTCTCTCTCTGTCTCTCTCTCCCCTGTCTCTCTCTCTTTCTCTCTACCCAGTGAGGCCCTCCACAACTTTGTGAGACCCAGTTTCAAAATAAAGTATAAAAAAATAGGGCCGGGGGTGTAGCGCGGAGGTAGAACGCCCCTGCGTTCAATCCCTGGTACCGCAAAAAAAAAAAAAAAGAGAAGTACTACCAACAGCAGGGCCTATTAGGAAAAAGTCCAAATAACTAACAACAAGTACCAGAGTAGACTCCATTGGAATATGGTAAAGGATATATTAAAGAGATATAATAAATGATTGTGAATTAGTGGATTAGGGGGTAGATTTTTTTTAAATAGTAAAAGTAAAGATTAACCTATCTCTTAAGCATATAGCATCAGAGTTTGAAAAATTAAAGTGGGAAGTAACAGGGATGGTGTATTGGGGTGTGTAGGTTGTCATTTTGAACAACTCTGACTAGCATTTACCATTGTTTTTGGCTATTGGTGTCTCTGAGCTAAATCTTAATGCATCTTGGTCCCCCCAGTTCTTCTGTCTGCTCCAGGATCTGCTTCGTTTGGTGCCTCAACATTCCCTTTGTTCATTTGTTCGCTTGCTTGTTTGTTCGGTGGGTAGTTATAATATTGTCCTGGTGGTTCGGGATTTCCCTTACTGAACCGAGGAGCCTGAAAGGAAGATCGGGAAGAGCAGCCATGTCTCCTGCCCAGGGAGATGCCTACCTGCCTGGAGTCCTTTCCATCTGACAATCTTCGTTGGTTGAGGGACTGAGGAGTTTCTTCAGTCCTTTCTTATCCAGGTCCCAACCAGCTGATCAGATTGTTTTCCTTCTTGAACATAACCACCCCCGTTTCCCCAGATGAACCCACACTGAGGTAAAAGGATGAACAGTTCTTTCCCTGCGGCACCAGACAAGCACTACAAAGCAATAAGAGCGAGAAGATTAAGAGGTGAGGCTGAGCTGGGCACGGTGGTAGATGCCTGTAATGCCAGTGCTTGGCAGGCTGACACAGGAGGATCCATCCCAGGTTTGAGGCCGGCCTCAGCAACTTAGCAAGAGCCTCACAAGATCTTCACCAGTTCAGCAAGATTGTGTTTCAAAATAAAAGGGGCTGGGCGTGTAGCTTGGAGGTAGAATGTTCTTGTGTTCATTCACGAGAGAGAGCGAGAGAGAGAGAGCGTGAGAGAGAGCGAGAGACAGAGAGAGACACAGAGAGGGAGAGAGAGAGAGAGAGAGAGAGAGAGGGAGAGAGCGAGTGCTCACTTCCTGTCCTTTTTCTCATGGCAACTCAAGGAGGGTCCAGAGGGCTAGGATTTCGTCCTTGGGAGAAGGATGAATGAATCATATGGATCCTTGCTTCTTTCCTGACTCCCTCATCTCAACTTTCCCACCTCGGCCTCCCTCACACTATCTATAAGCAGCCATCTCTTGGCCAGAGTTCCACCTCCTTTCTCCAGGAAATCCCACCTGCCCCCATGTGAATAATGCCAGCCCCCTTTCCTAATTGTTCCTTTCAAATTCTAATAGCTTCAACTCTAGCTGGAAGTCCGTGTTAGTTTTATTTGCCTGGTGCTTCTGCTGGACCCAAAGAGGATGGATCAGTTCTGGTACTATAATTGCGTGAAGGGGACGATACACAGTGTGATTTGGGCTGATTCTCCATTAGTGCAGTTTGTGACTGAATACGCAAATGGACAGTGGCCATTCACACATCTAACAAGAGAGCTTTGACTCAAGAGCTGCTGCAATCAGCTCAAGAAAACAGCCCAGTATCTGCAGGAACCAACCAGGAGGCCGGCCTGCTGTCAGTCAGACTTGTAGGAAAGTCAGTCATGATTTCCAGCAACTGATTCAAGAAACTAAATAATGTCCCCAGTAGCACGTGGCCCCAAACGTCCAGAACTTGATTCAAAACTGACAACTTCCCTAATTTTTTTTTTTTTTTTTGCGGCACCGGGGATTGAACCCAGGGGCATTCTACCTCCGCGCTACACCCCCAGCCCTATTTTTTATACTTTATTTTGAAACCGGGTCTCACGAAGTTGCGGAGGGCCTCACTAAGTAGAGAGAGAGAGAGAGAGAGAGAGAGAGAGAGAGCTGAGGCTGGCCGTGAACCTGGATCCTCCGGTCTCCGCCTCCCAAAGTACTGGGATTACAAGCGTGCGGCACCACACCCGGCTTCCTAATTTTTGTCCTAACTTTCAACTTAAGCCCAACCAGAGAAAGCAAAATACTCAACCCTAACTAATCCCACAGAATGCCTCGCTTCTAGTTCACTACAGCTCCCCCACGCCAGCAGCCTCCAGCAGGGCACGCCTGAAGGCTACCCCTGTTCCACTACTAGACTTCCCGCTCCTCTCCCTGCCTTTTGCATTTCTGCCAAGATGCAAGTGACGGTGGTTGACTCACTTGCTATAGAAATCTCTGAAAAAATAACCTGCACTTGTTATTTGGCTGATCTTTATTTCCACAGAAGGTTTCGAGGCAATTTCTCCCTAAGTACAAACACATCTCACCCTAGTAAGAATTAATTAATAATTAATTAACCATCCTATGGAGACAACCTACTATTCACACATGAAGAAAACATGGTCCTCATAGATCATTTAGAAGTGACTTCTTGAGAATCTTGATAAATAAGTGGCATCATTTTGCTAAAGGAACATTCAACTCCCACTTGTTTCTGCTTTTATTACCAGGAGCCCACATATTAACTTGAGAATGGCTCTGTCTGAGTCAACCAGGATAGATGGCACAATCTCTCAGTAGATTATGTATGATCCTAATTGGGTGGGGGGACTAGTTTCAATCCACCTCACTACATTTAACTCACTTTTCTCTAGTTTGAAAGCAAAAGACATGTTTAAAGGTTATATAAAAGTCATACGAACCAGTGTAAAAAATGAGATGCAATGTAAGAAACCATCTTTGGAAAGAGCAATGGAAGGAAGAGAAAAATCTAAAAGACAAGTCTTTATCTACTAACGACTCTCATGTGAGAGAGATTATTTATAACCAATCACTCCCATTATCATGGGATGAGGGTTCAAACATCTGAAGGGTTTCTAGAATACGTTGAAACCAATAGCAGTCTAGGAGACAAGAGACCAGAAGATTAACAAGGGATTTCTTGGTACATTTATAGAACTAAACGGGAAACTAACATCAGTAGGTTATTTAAATTATATGTAGAGGTAGAAGCCTCAGAGTAACAATCAATTTTACCATCACTGTGATAGTGTACTAGTCAGCTTTCATTGCTATAACAAAATACCTGACACTGGATAATTAAGAATAAAAGAAGGTTTAGCTCACAGCTTTGGAGTTGCAAAGTTCAACGCTGGACAGCTCCACTGGTTTGACCTCTGATGCAGAGCATATGACAGCACATCATGGCAGGAGCATGTAGAGAAAGAAGCAGTGGTCTCAATGAGCGGAAAGGAAGAGAGTGGGTAGGGCCAGTCTTGCTCCTTTTATAACAACTTTCTTGAAAGAACTACCAAGGAGGTCACAGGAGAAATAGCTGACACCCTAGAGACCTAAGGACTTCCCATGAGGCCCCCCGCCCAAAGGTCCACCACCTCCTCACAGTGCCACCCTGTGGACCATGCCTTTAACACAACATACCCTTGAGGGACAGTCAATCCATACCAATATCAGAGCAGATAGTGTCTGTAAAACCTGTTGAAAACCCTACAATATGCATGTTCATAAGGATTAAATGGGCCTTCCAAAGACCAAATTCCAAGACCAAAAAACTAAAAAGTCTGGAAGAGGAAATACAGGTCACAGGCTTGACCCAATACCCAATAGCAACACCCAGTCACTGAGAGAGAAACAACAAAGTTAGATTTGTAGTACAAGAAGATTAGATTCGGCCTCTATCATAGGCCAAAATGGAACCATAAGAGTAGTAAATTTTTCGGTGTTAAGTTTTTTGAGTTCTTTATATATTCTGGTTATTAATCCTCTATCAGAGGAAATAACCCAATCAATAAATGAGCACATATACTAAGCAGATATTTCTCAAAGAATAAATACAAATGGCCAACAAATATATGAAAAATGTTCAACATCCTTAGCAATCGGGGAAATGCATATCAAAACTACACGGAGAGTCCATCTCACTCCAGTTAGAATGGCAATCATCAAGAATACAAACAATAGTGAATGCTGGTTATGATGTTGGGGAAAAAGAACACTTATCCATTGTTTGTGGGATTGTAAAATAATATAGAAATCAGTATGGAGGCTCCTCAGAGAACTAGGAATGGGACCACCACATGACCCATTGCTCAGTATGCTTCCAAAAGAATTGTTAGAATAGTAGAGTGATACACACATGTCCATGTTTATAACAGCACAATTCACAATCGCTAAGCTATGGAACCAGCCTAGGTGTATGTCCACAGATGAATGGATAAAGTGAATGTAGTGTATACACACAATGGAGTTTTACTCAACTGTAAAGAACAAAATTATGTCATTTGCAGGAAAATGAATGGAACTGGAGTACATCATACTAAGTAAGAAAAGCCAGACTCAGAAAATCAAAGGTCCTAGGCCCGGCGTGGTGGCGCACGCTTGTAATCCCAGTACTTTGGGAGGCGGAGACCGGAGGATCCGGGTTCGCGGCCAGCCTCAGCTCTTCTCTCTCTCTCTCTCTCTCTCTCTCTCTCCCTCTCTCTCTCTCTACCTAGTGAGGCCTCCACAACTTCGTGAGACCCGGTTTCAAAATAAAAGTATAAAAAATAGGACCAGGGGCGTAGTGCGGAGGTAGAACGCCCCTGCATTCAACCTCCAGTACCACAAAAAAAAAAGAAAATCAAAGGTCCTATGTTTTCTCTCATATGTGGAATCTAGAGAAAAAAAGGAAAGAAAAAATACTTCATGAAAATTAGGAGAGATACCAGTAGAGTACTGGAAAGGGATGGGGGAGGGGAGTAAAAAGGGAAGTAAGGGAAGGAAACAAAGAATAGAATATGCATATATAAATGTATAACTATAAATCTCACTATTGTGTGCAAGTATAATGCACCAATAAATTTTTTAAGAGAAAAAATAATTTTTAAAAACAGAATAGCAAGTTAATACTGAATAAGCATTTCATACTAAAACATCCTGGACATGCTTTATGAGAAGTCTGACTAGTACACCAAGGAGAACACACTTTTTGCCACTTGCTTGTAGCCCCGTGTGGGCGGAGTTCTGCACCTGAGGGCAGCCTCAGCAGGACAGGAAGCAGCCATCAGAGGAGGCGTGGCTTTACCTGCTGGCAGCAGCAGCGTGGAGACAGCAGTGGGATTCCCCATGGACCCTGCACTAAGCACTTCCACAGCAGCAAAGGACAGTGTGTTCTCAAGTCACCCGAGGCAGTATCCTTTGCATAAGCATCATCACCATCATCACCCACATCCTCAATGGTGGATACCCATGAAGAGAGGTGTAGGGCTTCCCAGGTCACAGATGCTAAGGAGGAGGATTGGTCAGAAACTCACACTACTCAGAGAAATGCTTGGAGACTACGGAGGAGTCATAGAAATAAGTTCAGAAAACTTCAAGTGGGATGAGAGTTTTCAAATAAAATACAAAGTTGGGAACAAGAATACTTATAACTATTTATAGGATCCCCAATTTTCTTCAAGGATGATATGTGGTTTGTGGAAATAATAGTTACAAGTATGTAATTTTGTTTCTAAGGGTACTATTTTGAAAATTTTTAAATGATGGGGCTTTTCTTTCTCTCCCCCCATTCTCTACCACTCTGAATCATGATGTCTGGTCGCCTCTCTACCATTATCCTTCTGGAAAAAATTCCTCCAGACTGAGAAAGGAAATAGGAGAAACCCTCTATGCCAGAAAGAAGGCAGAGGAGGAAGAGTTAAAGAGGAAGAGGTAGCCAGAACTATTTATGCCCTATTTCCCAGTTCCAGGTGAAAACTCTAGAAAATAGTTGTGATTGTTTGGTGGGGGGGTATGACAACACGCAGGAAGGGGTCACCTCCCAGTTCCAGGTGAAAACTCTAGAAGATAGTTGTGATTGTTTGGTGGGGGGGTATGACAACATGCAGGAAGGGGTCACCTTCCTTGGGCATAGCCCAGGAAAGCCTGCAGGCTTCTAGGAGTAGGCTGGTGTGGGATTCATTGCAACATCCAGCATGACGTGGAAACAGGGTAGCCCTGGACTTCATCCATCTTCACATGGCTTCTGAGGACGGTAGAATCTTGCATGCCTGGCAGAGAGCACGTGGAGGCACTGAGATCTGCTGGACTGGCAGAGACAGGGAGTCAGGACACACTGTACTACGTGGGGATTTCTTTCTTTTTTTTTAAATTGGTGCATTGTAATCACACATCTTGATGGGTTTCAGGGTGGTAGAAGTAAAAGGAAAAATAGCCAAAATCACAAATGTTAGCATATCTAGAAGTCCAGGTGCTGAGATGCATCTCAATGTACTCCAGGTGGATAGGACAGGGAGGAGCCAAAGGATGCCTGGCAGTGGGGCCCCTGCCCTGCTGCCACAAGACCACAGAAGGCTCTCCTCCTATAGGTGGCAACGTGCCGCCTAACAAAGAGCTAGGGGGAGTGAAAACCAAACATTTGCCTATGAGAAAATGCAATACAAAAGAAATCATTAAGGAGACAGGATTATTCTGCAGCTTCAGAATTCTTCTCTTTTGCCATCCCACCGTATACGTATCCCCAAGGAGATAAGACTCATAAGGAAATTATATCAACTGTGAAAAAGACACAGTTCGATTTTATTCCATAAATTTGTATTGTAAGACTACGTCAAAATTATGTATATGTATCTATACACACATACATACATATATGTGCACATATGTCTGCACATGTGTATATATACATGTTTAACACTATATATACATAAATTATGTATCATATATTAAATATTATATATATATTCTTAAACATTTTTGTGTACACTTATGAGAGAAAATGCAATTGAAAATGGAGGAAAAGAAGCAAAGAGAAAGGACTGGTTTGGACATTCTCTGTCGGGTCTGAGGACTGGCCAGTGCACTCCACGGAAAGTTGGAGGTGAAGGTGGACAGGACTCTGGAGAGAGCCACACCAGGTGCCTGAACACAGGCCAGCGTGGCAGAGAGAACTAATAGTGTGAGCGAGGAACACAATGGTACAGCACGAGCTGTCAGGATTCATTATGACAAATCCATAACCGATGGAGATATTGGCATTTTCAAAATGTGTCTCCACAGTTGTGATGAATCTACTACAATGCCTTCGAATGACAGCAAGAAAAATGGGGAGGCATTTTTCCATACGCTGCATACTAAGCTTTAAGATTCAGTATTATTTCAGAATCATATTTTATTGACTTCCCTGAAGTTTGAGGTACATGAGTTGTATTAAAAATGGAATCGTGACAGAAACATCATTCTGATTCTAACTTATTGCAGGTGCTTTATGGAGTTATTTACAATAAAGAAGGTGCTTGTTTCCAGTAAGAACCTACAGTTTTGTTAATGCATTTTTCACAGTGCTGCCCTGGCTTGAATATAGGACAGAGTAGAATTACAATGAGTCTGTCTTTGGGGGGATACCACAGAGATATGGAAGAGCTCTTCAAAATGTCCCCTAAAATATTGTACTTAAGCCCTAAAGGTCACACTATTGTCTACATTATTCTTAAACCTTAATGTTATTGAATTTCCTACTTTATACCTATGCTGAGTCCTTTCCTTGGTGGGCAGAAATTCTGAGTTTCCCAGTAAGGCAATGTGCAGGCCTCTGGAAGAGCATTTCTATGAGGAACTCCCATTGGGAATGCAAGTCAGGCAAACGCCACTGGGCCAGAGACACACTTCAATCGCAGAAGAGGAATGAGAATTCCCAAGTTCAATCCAGGTCACTTGGCTTTGTCATTTGGCCCAGCAGCAAGAAGAGAAGAATTAGAATGAGAAATCCAAAGACTGTCTTGCTAAAGACCTCAAACCACAGCTCAGCAGTAACCATCTAATTGTGATAGCAGTTACACAAAGGGGAGAAAACAGTCTCCCCCAAATTATTCTTTGAATCGTGGAAATTCTGGAAAGAGCAGCCTGGAGCCCTTGCGTGAGCAGAATACCTCAGACTCCAGAAGAGGTGGCAATGATTACAGGCTGGGCACAGGCTGCTGACAATAGTGGTAGTACGTGAGTAACTAGGGGTATCCAACAACAAGGGCATCTGTGCCCAGGAGACACCGTATGACCACTGTCTAAGCTTGTTTATGAACATGAAGGAAACATCACCCGGACTTCAGGTACAACCACCTGGGAGAGGGAAAGGACTCTGCAGGAGATAGAACTCCTAAATTGTCAGACTGGCGTAAAAGCCAGACAACGCAGGCTAATACTGCTAACTTTTTCCCCATATACAAGATCGAGGAGGTATAGCTGGTGAACACAAATTACATAGATAGCCAAGGCAAGATTCCATAACGATCCTCAGAGTCCCGGGGATTCTTAACATGGTTTCCAGTACCCTAGACAATCCAGAGAAATGTTTAGGGAATAAATACTCAAGGTTTTTAAAGTAAACCCCCAAATTTGCAAAATTCTATATGTGTCTGTTTGTTCATTTATTCTGGAGTAAATGTTCACAATTTTTATCAGAGTACCAAAGGGACAGATGACCCCCCAAAAAAGGAAAGAGCCTATAATATCACTTACTTCATCTCAAATATACATCTTCTTTCTCAGGACCCAGCAGACATGAGAAAGGTCTCTTTTTGTCCACTCTGAGAGCTTTGAACTTGTTTTCAAAAATCTATTTTCAAGGCTATCTTTGATCTTCAGAATCTTTGCCCCTGTAATGTCAAAACTTCCCATCTCGGTGATGGGGTCACGCTTTCCCTCCTCCAGCCCCCAGACTTACAGCATAGAACTCTGTTCAGTTTACTCAAAAGAGTCTCTGGATTCCAGAAGACAACCAATGTGAGGTGCAAGGGGATTGCTCATTTGCACAACGTTTATGAGGCTTTCGTAAGAATTTTTCCTGTACTAAAAGTGGTGAAAACCAGGGTTGAGTTAAGACTGTAAAATCAGACTGTGTATTTACCAAGAATCACCGTCTGGATGGAGAGATAAGACACTGAACCATGTCTGCTGGGCATTCGTTTTTGGCAAGGAGGCAGAATGGGATTCTTTAATTTTATGGTCACAGCAGCATCAGCTGATAGCAGAAAAGCATCATTTTCTTGTTGAAATACATAGGTTTGGAAACCAAAAAGAAAAGAGAAAAGGTATAAAGACCTGGTTAAATATCAGCTGAATAACAAAGACTTTTTCTCTCTTTTTGGTGACCGCATTCCATTTTCAGCACTGTCGGCATATTGTATAATAAATCAAATTAAAGAGTTACGATCTGTGACCTTAACCCAACACAACTGACCTTGTAGGTATTTCAGTTCTGTTGAGATAATTGCCAGGGCAACAAATTATATACATAGGCCATTACTACTGTAAGCAAAACCCACTGCAAAAGCACTAAGGAATCCACCGGAGCCCTAAGGTTTTTCCCTTGTGTTCACTAGTCAAAATTCTCAAAAAGCACTAAATCAAAAATTCTAATTTTCAAGGACTTCTCAGAACTTTAAACAGTGTTTTTAAAATGCATTTCACGATGCATGTTAAAACCTGTATCAGAAACTAATATCTTTAAAAGATAAAAAACGGAATTGGGCAAATAAAAATGATCACCCTGACATCTATGGTATTGAGATAGTCCTGCAAGTTTTTGTGACAAAGACACACACATAACAAAAGGAGGATTTTTCAAAGGATGTTTCTTCTGATTAAACTATTTTTAAATGACAATAATTTCTTATTCTGGAGACACTTAACCACTAATGGTGGGCTAATCTCAAGACACAACTGCACATTCTTAGAAATTTAAGACAAAGTTAATCAATCTATCTAATTTCTACTACAGGAAAAAGAAAAATTCTCTGAAGACCACACTTTCTTATGAGGCTTAAGTTTTAGGCAGCAGTATAATTGGAAAGAAATTTATTAAAGGGCCAAAAATTATCCTCAAATTAAAACATTAACAGCCTAAAGCTGTAATTAGGGCAAAGGTAAAAGCAAGAGAGTCACGAGGCAATCCTTGCTGTGTTGACTTCTCCTTGGATGCTATCTTCGCTAATTAATTATCGTACTTCCATTGTTGGTTATGGGAGCTCCCCAAGGTTTGAGAATGACTCTTTTGCATCTTCTCCTTTTCCACTATTTTATTCGTCACCTTATATGATTGTAACAACTCAGAGATTGAGGTAACATTGATTGGATTCTAAGCCCTGTCCTAGGCACTTTTGGGGCTAACTGAAAATATCATATGCCTAATTTTCCTTATTATTCCTTTGCACAAAACAGTCCCACTTGATTTTGTTAGCTCCATCAAAAATCAATTCAGAATGTAGCGCAGCAGGAAGACAACTGAGAGTCAAGGAGTGGGGTTCTTATCCCAGCTCCATCATTGATGGGCTATGTGACCCTGAGCAAGCCACTAGCTCTCTCCCAGTCTCAGGAAATAAAGACGTTGCAAGCTGGAGGTCCACTGGACAAATCCAACCTGGAGACATATTTGCTTGGCTTGCATGATGATTTAGAAAATACAAGGTGTTATGGTGTGGATATAAAATGTCCCCTAGACTTCAGGTGCTTCTCAATTTGCTGAGGGGGTTTTGTTTTGTAACTGTGGAGCACCTGAATCTCCTCAGCACAGAAGGAACCATAAAAAAATAGAATTGGGGGAAAAACCATTTTGATTAGGGATAAAAGAGGCACTATCTACCACAAAGAATACATGGAAACTTTCCCCACAGGGCATTTTCAGTGTTCCTGGGAGCTTTAAGGTTGTCCTTGAGTTTGGAACATATATTGAGCCTCCACACAATGCCCAGAACCAACCCTCATTCTCACACAGTACAGGGTCTGCAGGAAAAGATCCCTAGGCCTGTCTTTGTTCAGCCTATGAGTAGCGTCTTAGAGTCTGCTAGTCTCAACACAGGCTTTGCTAAAAACTCACTTCTCAGGTCATTTTTACTGTCTCAGAAAGCCATAAGATGCTTACCTACAGTGAGAACTCTGGGGCTGCCTGGCCCTCTTCTAGCCTCCCTGCCATTCTGATCCAACTACAATAAAATCTACTGCAGAAGTCTCTCTCATCATCTCTTCCTTGTAAGAATAGCGGCTCTGCTCCCTGACAATAAAGTAGTAAAGGTCATTGATAAAAGAAAATGATATAACAACATCTATGATAGAAAAAGAAAAACTAATGAGCCACTGACGTTAATATATTTATTCACTCTAGAGTCAACTTTATGAAATTTCTTGAAGCCTCCCACTTGGAGTTATTGAAGATATCGTTTATTTGTCAAGTCATTAAGCCTTTCTAAAATACTCATAAGGAAAAACATAGTTCTATATCTTGAGGTTTCATCCAGACTACAAAAGAGCATCAGGCTTGAATATGAACTATCAGGATATCCCAACAGGGAAAAACCCAGCATACAAAATATGGTGGAGACCGTCAGAGACTCGGGCTAGAGGTGATATCAAATAAGTCATCAGTGAGTAGCCAAGTCCAACCGTTAGATTGAAACTCTCTGCCAAGACTAGTCATTCACAGTATGTTAGTTAAGTTTTTCTTTTTAAATTCAAGGTACAGAAAATCTAATAAACATGTTTAAGCAAAGTAGAGAATAAAGTGGCTCGGAGTTACCTCAAGACATGGTTGCTTGAGAGGATTCAACTGATGCCACCAGACGTCTCTATCTGTCCATGTCTGCTTCGCTCTCCACTGTATATGAGCTTTGTTTTTAACATGATCACCGTCATTATCCCATAAGTGCTTGCTGAAACTCCAGACCATAAGCTTCTTAGACCTTACCTCATAAAAACTAAAGTATGTGTTCCTTACCTAGTAGATTCTGCAAAAGTACTCTCTTTCTTGCTCTGATAGAACCTGCTCGGGTCACATGCCTAGCCTTGAGCCAATGAAAAGGACTTGTGAAACATGAATGACAGAACTGAGTCATGTGTCCCAGCCCTGCAAGTGGGGGAAGGCATGGGAGGTAGTTACCAAAGAAAGCAAAATGAACAAGGAAGAGCTGTCAATAAACACTCACTGCACAACTATGTGGCCTCTAATTCTGGGAGAGTGAGTTTATGAGCAAGAAATAAATATCTAGGCACCCAGAAGACCAGGAGACAGAAATCATCTTATCAAAATTGTTGAGGTTAAATCCTACTTACCATGGCAAGAACATAAAGTCAGTAGCAGAGCAACAGCAGGAAGAACTTTCGGGGAAACTCTGTTACTCCCTCATGACAGGGCCAGGATTTCTTAGCTTCTGGTAATGGTGTGGCCGTGTCCCCCTCCCGGAGGCAGGGCCTGACACTCTCCTGAAGACTGGAGTGGACTGGCACTGGCTTCTGACTGGAAACGCTAGCTTCCTCCAGTTTGCTTAACCTCTCAGTCTACTCATTTCCTTGGCAATAATGAATATAAGAGAGACCGCCCCGCTGCTCAGCTTCCATGACCTACAGAATAGTCCTTCTGAGGAAATCAGTGGTTCTAATCCAAGGTCATGAAATTGTCAAAACTATACAAATTGTGTCCAAACTACAAAATAATGAGCAAACAAATTAGGCCAAGTGGATGGAAGAGCAACCGAATGCCTCAATTCGGATTCGGAACGTGTTTATTATCTCCGTTCCTACAAAGACGTGTGATCCCAAAGCCTGAGAGTGAAGGGGACTCAGTGACTAGCCCTGTGTGTCAGCAGGGGCTGACTCATAGATGCTGACGGCTGATGCCTGTCCTGGAGAGCATCATGACAGGTCTGGATACTTGAAACATCAACTGCCAGAGGCAAGCAGCTATTGCCAGGCCTGGACAAAACAGAAACAGAAACTCCTGTGAGCAGGCAGCATGCTAAACTCCAACGCAGGGACTGAATGGGGCATGGAAGGGGTAGGGTCGGCTCCGATCCCAATCCTTACACAGAGCTCAAGTCTAGCACGTGCTTAGCACCAGTGGAACTGTGCTAAAAGAACTGTCAGAGGCCCTTATTTTCCCACAGCTCTTCCAAACTGGACTTTCTGTCTTTGCTGGAATAGATGCTTCAACTATCCCTGGGACAAAGCAGGTCCTTGTTCCAAACAATCATTGCTGACTGCACTTCATCCCACATTTTCCACATTGAAGGTTTGAATTCCATTCTAATAAACTTACTTTTAATTTGATATTTTCATTCTAACTAGACTTGGTTTTATGTCCCTAGATTGGTTTGAAAAATAGAGTAGTCTTATTCTAAATTTGAGTATATGCCACAGCAGAATGCACTAGTATTTCTCATCTAAATACTAATCTCCTGCCATGCTTCAAGTTGGATTTGTTTCCAAAATGCCTTGCAAATTCAAATTATTTAATACACACATTGATCAAAATATTACACCCCATACTTGGCATTTAATTTGAGTGTGTTTATATGGTATGCCACCAAATGGGTGACATATTCATTTAAGACAGAAAGAGAAAGTTAAGTAATTTTTGCACCTGCATAGCATTTGAAGAAGTCCTAGTGACTTTCTTTACTTCTTACCTGAGACCTTAAAGCCACCATCTGCATTTTTGCCCTGTTCTGAGTTCTGGAATCAGTTTCTTTGTTAGAAAGGATAACTGGCATGAGCCACACAGGTCCATACTTTAGAATCGGCATCAGGTCACACTTGCCTTCAGCTCCACCCCAGACCAATCAAGTAAGCAGGCTCTGAGAACCACGCCCAGACCTGATCCCCCACCCCAGTGGGTTCTGCAGATATGCTCTATCCTTGATTCCTCTAGGCTACAAGTCCTGCTTGTCTCTTGCCGGTCGCTTCCCCTGCTCCTGGAGACTCGGGTCTTCTACCATCAGCCAGGCCTCCTTGACGCTCTCCAAAGCTTCCTCCTGCACACGGCATTTCATGCATCCACCTGCCTGTCAATATATTTTCTTAGCTCGTCGGGACCAGTCTGAGGCATCTGACTTGCTAAGAAACCTCTTGTATCTATTTGCCAACTATAAAATGCTATAAGACATCATGTTCCATCTACCTGCTAGACCGTTCTTGCACCCTTGAAGCTTGGCTATGGCCCATCCTGCCCATGGCTGTGAATTCTGACTTTTTTGGCCACATCACTATATTTAGCTCTGTCTTGTATATAGTAGCACTTGATAATGGCTTCATTTGTTTTGTTTTTATATTCTCAAACAATTTGAAATGGGAAAATGCTCATCATACTGAGACTAGACATGTAGTATTTCCAAATACCTGAAGTCAAATATCATTTTTCTTTTTTAGACCATAAAAGAACACATTAGTTTATTTCTTATCCAAGCACTAACTTCCCCACTGTGCAGATGAGCATTCTTAAGATTTGCCACTGAAAAAGCCCTTGCTTTAGAGGACAATAAGTACTCATGGGCCAGTCTTGTCTTTCTTTCCTATAATCTAGAAATATCTGTGAACTCTGCTTTCTCTTAAAAATAAATAAAAATTTAAAAATAAGCCAGGTGTGGTGACGCATGCTTGTAATCCCAGTACTCGGGAGGCTGAGACAGGAGAATTGCAGGTTCAAGGCCAGCCTCAGCAACTTGTGAGGCCCTCTACAACTTGGTAAGACCCTGTTTCGAAATAAAGAATAAAATAGACTGGGGGTGTAGCTCGGAGATATATTGCCCCTGGGTTCAATCCCCAGGGCCACACACACACATAAAAAAATTAAAAATAAATATTTATCTTCTGCTTTGTTATATAAATATAAAATACTGTAAATACATTAAATCTATGTACTAACTTATGACCTATATCCATATATATATATATAATTAGTAATAATAATATCAATACAGACTTATTTACTATTTTATCTCTACCCCCACCTCTCAACGGAAAAAAATTAAGCATAATATATATATTATGTCCCCTATGAAATAGGACAGTTATATTTCCCTAAGAATGTTGTGAGGTTGAAAAGCTTCCTTTTCGTGAAGGAAAATGGCAATTCTCGGCTTCTTCAAATAAAATGAAATACATAGTGTGGTTTTTATTCCTAACTTTACTGAAAATATATTAAATCTATGTTCTGCCTTTGGACCTACATCCATATCTATAAGTAAGAGTCATATCAATACAAATTTATTTATTTATTTACTATTTCATCTCTGGCCTCTACCTTTCAAAGGAAAAAATGTAAGTATATACTTGAAGTAAAAGGCAATTTGCTGACTTAGATTAAGATACTTTTTGGTACCCATTAATGAGGAAATTTTTATGTCAATTAAGATCTTCGAATAGATAATATACTCCAAAAATGTTACTCTAATGAGAATTTGAAGGACTTTTGCACAGAAGACTTAAAATGAAAGAAGTACCAATGACCTGGGAGTCTAGTCCTTTGAAAATGAAAGATTTTAGTATACAGTAACGTTTTATAAAACAGTAGCATGAAAAGAAGTATTGCAATTTGGTAGGGAGGGAAGAAAGGAAGGATGCTTATCAGAATGGCAGATTTCACAATTCGAGAGACCATGGTCTAAGAGGAGTCCACAGGTCCTTGCTGGCCCCGCGATGCCCTTGAGGACAGACATAATCCCCTTTGCAGGAGACAGGAGGAGAGAGGAATAAAGGCCTCTTTGAGAGTGTGGTAAAGGAGTCCCTCCAGGATTTCTGGGCTCTTGAAAGGAGCTTCATGGCACAGCTTGACTCTGCTTCCTGCTTCAGTGAAGCTTGCTGGAATATGAATTAGGAGTAAAGATTTGAGGCCATTTGCAAGTTTGTGGTAAAATTTGATTTCCTAACTCAAGAATACAGTTGATTCAGAGTTCAATCCAACCAGTGCTTTAAAAGTGCCCTACCAAAGAGCTCGGTGCATTAAGTAAGCACCAATCTCCTTTGCTCTTATAATGGTCTCACGAGGGAAGGCATAGAGTGTATTCCGTCATCCCTGGTGTTTGAGAATAAAAAGTCTGAAGGATTTGCTGTCTCACCAATGATCCCGATATCAGACAGTGGTATTAATAATTATGCATTGAAATTGCTTTTCAGGTTAGGATTTTATGTCGGGATATTATACCACTTACCATTTATTTTTAAATTTTACCAAATCAAGTTAATGCCTTCTTTACTGTGATAAAATCCCTTTCTCGTCCCGAATCATTGCCTGCTTTTCTTCCATGAAATGCATACCCTAAAAAGCAAATAAGCTTGAAAAGTAGACAATAGGGAGAAAATGTATAAAATAGTATAAAATCATTTTGTATAAAATATAGTACAGATATTTACTACCTATATCTGTTTTAGGACATTTTTGATGTATGACTCCATGTTCTCTTATTTCCTTAATTCTCAGTTTCCCTCAATTGTAAGACATATCAACTTAGAAATGCCTTTGGGGGGAATAAATATACAATTACATTTTTAAAAACTAATAGACATTCAGGAGAGGTGGTAGGATTACACCTATAATCCCATCTACTCAGGAGACTGAGGCAGGAGGATCCCAAGTTCAAGGCCAGCCTTAGCAACTTAGCAAGACCCTGTTTCAAAACAAAAACTTGAAAAAGGGCTAGGGATGTAGCTCAGTGGTAGAGTGCCTCTGGGTTCAATCCCCAGTACCAGGAAAAAAATAAAACAACTAGTGGACAAATTGGACAAATACTAAACAATTAGTAACCCCTTTATTATTCAACCTGAAAATTAGGTTGAATATAAGTGCTCTTCCAATTGGAAAGTCTAAAGGTTCCCCAGCATCAGCTCTGTTCATGAGATTTTACAGCCTCCTGATGGCACACTGTTCATAAACCATACCTTCAAATATTTTCCTACTTAGCAACATCAGTATTGATCATATAATTTCAAATGTTTAATCTGTACTTTCCATTTAACTAAATTTGTTGCATTTTAAGTTCTTTATTGAATTAGTTTCTAGAAGTTAAGCAGCTTCTCTTGAATGTTGCCAGGAAGTTGGTGATAGTGGCTGGTATCCAGCCATTTTCCTTCATGACATCTGAAATATTCCTGCAAACCTGTGCTTGCCTGAAAAAATAAAAGAAAGAAAGCTCTCTCCAAGAGTGGTCATTTCTGCTACATAATTCTTCTGCCTGGGATTTGACAATAATGTCCATTCGTGTTCTTATTCAATGCCGCACCGCGGCATGCTATTTTCAAAGGCATTTACATGACGCATGGCGCCATCCGTCCAGCAACATAGCCGAATGACCACGAGATGAACTGACACCTTCCATGCATAGACAAGTTCATATGTCGCATAAAACACATCCTAAGTTTTAGTCCTGTTATTGTTGACTAGGTAGCTCCTTTTTATATTAATCACATATAATGTCTCAATTCCAGAAACTACTCTGTGACATAGTCCTAAAAGGAACTTATCAGGACATTATGCAAAGTGAGTGCTTTGACTCTACAGGAGACTAACCAGCCTCCATCTGGCAAAGTTTTCCTTTTCAGGAGATGTGGTAGACAGGTTTTCTAAGATGGCCTCTTAAAAAAAAATGCCTAACCTAGTCCCCAGAAACAGTGACTCAAAGATACTACAAACATGAAAATGTTTTGTTACACAATGAAAGGGAATTTGCAAATGTAATCATTATGACTAGTTAGTTGACTTTAAGATGAGGAGATTATTCTAGACTGCCTGGATAGGCCCAGTATAACCAACCACATGAACCCTTAAAAGCTGGCTATTTTTCTGACTGGTGGCCGAAGAGGAAGACAAAGGGGAAGTCCAAGAGATTTGAATTAGGAAAAGGAGTCAATTTACCTTCAGTGTAACATTGTGAGTTTAAAGAAGGAAGGATATCATGAGAAAGAATCGGGGGGGGGGCACTGTAAGAGCAGAGAGCCCCAGCTGATAGCCAGGAAGGAAATGAGGGATCTCAGTTCTACACTAAAAAACACTGGATTCTGCCAACCATATGAATGAGCTTGAAAATGTGTCCTTCCCCAGAGCTTCCAGATAAGAGTCCGTCCTGGAAGACACCTTAATTTTGGCTTTGTGAGATCCTAAGCTAAGAACCTAGTTACAACTACCAAGACTTCTGACCCACAGAACTGTGGGTATTGTTTTAAGCCAGTATGTCTACGATGACTTGTTATGGCAGCAATAAGATACTGATACTGGCAAAATGCACCAGGAACAGTGGGAGAGGAGGAAAATGCTTGTCCAGGCAACCTGAAGAGACAGCCCAGCCCGGGCGATCAAGGGGATGAAAAGTGACCTGGCTAGTTCACCTCCACCTACTAGGGTCGATAATAATACACCCACTGAGGTACACATAGGGACCATCAGGGTATGGCTATCTGTACATATTAGTAAGGTTTTGTAGGGTTTCTCTTTTTAGGAAAGAAGTACATAAAAGCTCATTCTTCAACATCTGAATATTTTAAGTAGATGATGGTGATGATGATGATTTTCAGTACTGAGGATTGAACCCCCAGCTTTTTATTTTTATTTTTTAAATTTTGAGACAGAGCCTTGCTAAATTGTACAGGCTGGCTTTGAACTTGCAATCCACATGCCTCAGCCTGCCATGTCCCTGGGATTACAGGTATGTACCACTGTACCCAGCTAAGTGGATATTATTTTTTTTTTACAAAGTATTCTTCCTGGTTCCAAACTTAAGAAGTCAAAAATAGGAGTGAGCGCTTGGGGTTAGAAATGCGTGCCAGACTTCCATCTTCCTAAAACGCCCCCCTTTCTAAGTAGACCTGATATGTGCTCCCTGATCTCTAACGTGAGTTCTATCAGCCAGAAAGAAAGTCCATACTGACCGTGGGAAGAATTGAAGCCATAAAAAGCTTCCTGACCTACGCGCTCCCGGGAACGTGAACTTCAAACTCAGTTTAAATCCTGGAGTGGCGTGGTGGTGCACGGCTTGTAATCCCTGTATTTGGGGGACTGAGAGAGGAAGATCGCTGGCTCGAAGGCAACCTCAGCAATTTAGCGAGAACCAGATTCAAAGTAAAAAAGCGGGGGGGGGGAGACTGGGGGTGGAGCTTGGAGGTAGAACGCCCCTGGGTTCAATCCCCAGTACCAAAAAATTACAATAATAAAATGAATCCTGGTTCGCCACTGAAAAAAAAAGTCAAAAATCCTTTAAGATCCACAATGAAATGGTTTTACTTGAGGCACTGGTTTTAGCTAACTCCAGATATATAAAATTTAACAAATCATACATTATATCGGGGCATTTTCCCACTTTCCCAATGATTTATGTCAGTTAGCTTATTAATATCTTCTTTGCTTACCAAATCCCACACCCAAGCTATTTCCTCTCCTGGAAAGGCAGACATTTGTCCTTATTCATCCAGCATAGACTAAATGACCCCTATCAAGCACCAAGACATTTTCCTAGCAACTGAAGATGATCAAAGATGAACAAGATACAATCTCTTCTTTCAAGGAGAGTTAAGAGATGTAGGATGAAGTACCCAAAACAAGAAAATATTCACTTACTGAGCTATCACAAGTCTTCAAGAGAAACCCAGAAACTGGATACTTCAAGATAAATAGCTTATTGCAATTCAAAGTGCAGAAAATGAGAGAGAGAGAGAGAGAGAGAGATCCTACCATTAGCCCTCATGAGAGATACTGTGCATTTAATTTTTTAGTTCACCTTTAAAATAGACTTCAAGATATAGAAATAGTAAATAAGTATAATGAATATATTTAGTAAGTGAAAGCACAGGTAGGAAAAATACCAAGCATTACAAATTTCATCTGAACCCAGTTTAGTCTAATCAAGAGGAAAAATCCATCAGATGGCATTTAATCTGTGTTTTCTTGCTACCATTAGTTGTTCAACTAATCCAGCATCCTGAGAGCTGGACTTTGTTTTTCTTACTTGTGTTATCAATTTATTAGTGTAAATTTACACCTGTCAACACAGATTTACAGCAGAGAAACTTCCCACCACAAATATTATAGGCTTCAAGGACACACAGTTAAGAACTTGAAACACTTAAATTGCTTTAACACTTGCTAATGTATTTCAGTTTTTCTTCTATGAAAAGATAAATAGCCAGAGTACTCCTGGGGGGTGGGGTGGGGGGAACTTACTTTGGTAATACTTCTGATATTTTCTCTAATTTTCTTAGAAATTCTAAATCGAATCGCCGGGCGTGGTGGCGCACGCTTGTAATCCCAGTACTTTGGGAGGCGGAGACCGGAGGATCAGGGTTCGCGGCCAGCCTCAGCTCGCTCTCTCTCTCTCTTTCTCTCTCTCTCTCTCTCTACTTAGTGAGGCCCTCCACAACTTCGTGAGACCTGGTTTCAAAATAAAGGATAAAAAAATAGGGCCGGGGGTGTAGCGCGGAGGTAGAACGCCCCTGGGTTCAATCCCCGGTACCGGAAAAAAAAAAAAAAAGAAATTCTAAATAAAATTCTCGTCATTTTAATCGGTGAATCACAGCTCCCAGTGCCAACTAATAATGATGGTAATTCTGCCGACATGAGGATGTTCCAGAAACAAGGCTAATTTCACTCCTTACCTTGGAGCAGTTCACATGCAAAATGACACGCATGCTTTGTAGTCATAGCCACTCTGATTCTCTTCAGCAATTTTATAGAGAATATGCCTCGTAAAGCCGGGCGTGGTGGCGCACGCTTGTAATCCCAGTACTTGGGAGGCTGAGACTGGAGGATCGGGGTTCGCGGCTAGCCTCAGCTACTTAGTGAGGCCCTCCGCAACTTAGTGAGACCCTGTTTCAAAATAAAGAATAAAAAACAGGGCTGGGGGAGGAGCTCAGAGGTAGAATGCTCCTGGGTTCCATCCTTGGTACCACCACCAAAAAGAAAATATGCCTCGTAGCATTGCAGGTGAAATGAAAGAGGATTCATGTGCTTGAGACTGAGCTGTGATCCCTACAGAAAGTATGAGATGACACCTGAGGACAAGAACCAAGAACTGGTCCAGGCAGTAGACGGAGCAATACGCCGGGTATGACTGCAGGGAAACCCTTCCATTCCCACTGGTCCTCACCTAAGCCAGGCCTTCATCGTCCCCTGCCTGCATCATCCCAACAGTCTCTCGCCTGCCTCAACTGCCTTCCTGTCTGCTGCTCAAATACACTCCAAATATTTTCCCTGCCATAAACAACCTTAAACAAAATGCTTTGTTTTGGATTACAGTATACCCCTGCTTAAAAGCTTTGGATGGCATAAGAAACAACGAATGAGAATCCAGTTTAGTAAAGAATTAAAAAAATGTCCTGCCTCTGCCCACCTCTCCTTCTAGCCTCTTCTCTGGTTATCACTGTCATCCCGCCATTTTGACAGATGATCCAGTCATCCTGAGCTACTTACCATTATGCGGCACATTTGGCCATGATTCATGTTCCAGTACCTCCCTGTTGCTTGGAATATCTTTTTGAGTCCTTCCCCAGGCTCCTCTCCCTGACCAAGTCTTTCTGGTTCCTAAGAAATACTTGCTCACCATCTAAAACTAAAATGTCATCTCTCTTTAAAATCTTTTCAGCTCCCATCCACCCTTATGCCAAACTCAGCAGGTAGGAGACACCATCTCCTTTGCGTTGCCTCAGGACCCCCTGTAGGAGATATAGGAGATATCTTCCTTTTCATGTATATAACTCTGCATCAGACTACAATAAGGTAGAAGCTGCATCTTCTTTTTATTTCCCAGAACTGTCTTCAAGGACACTGAGATGTTGTTAGAGAGAACCCCACCAGGCATGGTGGAACAGGCCTGTAATCCCAGTACTTGGGAGGGTAAGACAGGAGGACCGCAGGTTCAAGGCCAGCCTCAGTAACTTAGTGAGGCTCTCAGCAACATAGTGAGAGCCTGATTTGAAATAAAAAATAAAACAGGACTGAGGATATGGCTTAGAGGTAGAATGCCTCTGGGTTCAATTCCCAGGATGGATGGATGGAAGGAAGGAAGGAAAAGGGGAGGAAAATGGAAGGGGAAGAAGAAAGAAGAAATAAAGAAAATAAAGAAAGGAAGGAAGGACAGAAGGAAGGAAGGAAGGAAGGAAGGAAGGAAGGAAGGAAGAAGGAAGGAAGGAAGGAAGGAAGGAAGGAAGGAAAGGGGGAAGGGGAGAAAGAAAGAAGAAATAAAGAAAAGGAAGGAAGCAAGGAAAGAAA
>PVJS01007261.1:0-56769 GCA_004027185.1 Glis glis | reverse complement strand
GCTCTTCCGATCTTCCTCCGGTCTCTGCCTCCCAAAGTACTGGGATTACAAGTGTGCGCCACCACGCCCGGCTCTATTTTTTAATCTTTATTTTGAAACAGGGTCTCACTAAGTTGCAGAGGGCCTCTCTAAGTAGCTGAGGCTGGCCGCGAACCCGGATCCTCCGGTCTCAGCCTCCCAAGTACTGGGATTACAAGCGTGCGCCACCACACCTGGCTAGTAGCCACATTTTTAAAAAGGAGAGGAAACAGATAAAAATATTTTTAGTAATGTCTTATTTAACCCGATGTATCCAAAATATTATTCAGTATGTAATGAATATACAAATTCTGTAATGACATATTTTCCATCCTGTAATGACATATTTTCCATTCTATGTGATACTAAGTCTGAAATCCTGAGTGTTTTTCACTTGAAGGACATGATAATTTTGGACTAGTCTCATTTCAAGTGCTCAAAAGCTATATGTGTGCTAGTGGCTATCTTATTGGACAATTCTAGATAAAATCCATTTGCTTATGGTTGAAGAAATTGGTCCAGAGAGGTTGAGTTAAATCTAAAGTCACACAGTTAGTGGCAGAACCAGGTTCTTTGCTCCTAGCCAAGTGCTCCTTCCACCCATCATATTAACTTCAGCCTTGTGGTTTGTTCACTAGAAGAGAGATGATCAGATCTGGTTTCTTTTTTTTTGCGGTACCAGGGATTGAACCCAGGTTCTACCTCCGTGCTACACCCCCGGCCCTATTTTTTATACTTTATTTTGAAACCGGGTCTCACAAAGTTGCGGAGGGCCTCACTAAGGAGAGAGAGAGACAGAGAGAGAGAGAGAGAGAGAGAGAGCGAGAGCTGAGGCTGGCCGCGCACCTGGATCCTCCGGTCTCCGCCTCCCAAAGTACTGGGATTACAAGCGTGTGCCACCACACCTGGCTCAGATCTGGTTTCTAATTCTGTACAAACATGAATAAATTGTCTGACTCTGGGATATTTCTTAGCTTATTGGGATTTCATCTCATCTCTAGCAAAAAAAAAAATTGGATTAGATGATCTTTAAGTTCTAACTTTATATGATAATTAAACATGTTGATTCGTAAATCAGGACACGCTGTGGTTATTTTGCTTGAGAATTCTTTTCCTAAGAAACTATGCATAAATATAAATTCAAGACCATATTGGCTGTCATCATAACTTGAAGAAAGTTTTTAGAGGCCAGAATTTCAGATAGTCCATTCAAATCTACATTTTAGTGATCAGGACCAAACCTTAAAGTCTGACACATTTGGCATGGAACTTTCAGAACTTCACTGTCATGTTCCCAAGAGATTTTGGAGATGATCTGAGAAGGCCATTGTTGAGCAGTGAAAGAGTAAAGAAGGGACTGGTGTTAGGGCCCATCTGGGGGAGCAGAATGGCTTCCTGTCTCTCCTAAGTAGCACCAAGATCGGTCACAGTCAACAGAAAGACATGCCAGTGAGAGGAAATGGAGATGGTACAATGCCTGTGCGAAATTAGGAGACAGGGAACTGTGACCATGATTAGATAATCAAATTTTGATTTTGTAAATAGAAAATATTGTAACAATCAATAGCTTTATTAGATTTATAGCCCATACCACAGAATAAACATAACAAGGTAGGAGAAAGGCATAGAATTGGAGGTGGGCAGGCACCCCAAAACAGATGCACTTTTTAAAAAATGTTTGCCTAAGATTGATTGAGTTCACTTCTAAACTCATTCACCTCTTGACCCTTCCTCATAACAGAAAAACAGTGCTTTCCTTCAGGGAATGGAGTAGACTGTAGCGCAGGGTGACAGGTATGAGTTTTGGAGCTAGATCTTGGTATAAGCCCCAGATCCTCCTGTAAAAATCATATGTTCCACTGAGCATGGTGGTGCATGCCTATAATCCCAGCAACTCAGGAGGCAGGAGGCAGAAGGATGACAAGTTCAAGGCCAATCTGGGAAACTTAGTGACAGCCTGTCTCAAGATAAAAAATAAAAAAGAGTTGGGGATGTAGCTCAGTAGTAGAGCACCCCTGGGTTCAATTCCTAATACTAAAAAAATGGCCCAAAGTTTGTGCCTCAGTTTCCTCATCTGTAAAATGTGCAAAGTAATACCACATGGGGTTAAAGATTAAATGAGGAAATATGTGAAAAGTTCTTAGCCAGTAGGTGTCACATAGAAAGATTTAAATTACTCTTAGCTATTCTTTCCAGCCCATAGCTGGCTACACATTATTCAGAACTGGTCTGCCATGCTTTTAGGAATACTGATGGTATAAATTAAATTGCATGCTTGTAGATTAGTGCAACTCTAGAGAATTCTGACTGTGCCACAAAATGCTATAGGTTACTAGGGCTTTACAGTCAGTGACTGGGCAGCTGGACATGATGTTGAGGAGTCTCTGAGGGAATCCTGCCAAGCATTTTGCTTTTGTGATTTGATAGGTAGGTTCTTCAGAATTCTAGAAATGAGTTTTTCTTTTTTACAGCAGTGTTTCATTTTGATAAGCCTGTGCATTGCTGACTTCAGAATGGCTTTGTTCATATTCCATCTTTCTGGAAAAAAATGACATGAGCGTTTAACTGGCTTTAAGTTTACATCCTACATGGGAAAACTTGCCTTCCAGTACCAAGGAACTTTACAAAATACTCCTTCTGCATTTGTCCAGACAGCTGAGAAAAGGTGATGCTATGTGGTCTGAATTCAGTTTGTTCTTCGAAAAAAAATGCTTATAGAATTATAATACATTTTATTTGTGGGTAAAGAATGAGAAAGATGAAAAGGAGTATTCCTACCTCCCCTTGTCTTCATGTTGAATTGCTCCCATTTCTCAAAACCCAGCGTGTACACATCACCTCTGATATGAAGTCTTCCTGGTCAATTATAGAGTTGATTACTTCACTTGCTACTGCTACAGCTTATACATATATCTATACTTGCACTCATCACATTGTATTGTAATTGTTTGTGCATCTCATTTATGGCCCCTAGTAGATGGGAATGACTGAGGACAGGATCTATATTTTATTCATGTATGCATTTCTGCAATAAAGTCAATAAACAACAAATGCTTATTGAACTGTGTTTGAGGAAAAATGCTTACATTTAAATGGATTTCTTTTACTTGAAAAGTCTTTATTATAGCGGATCATGCAGACTTAACATGAGAGAAAGCTCTGAAGGCATATGATTGTTGATAAGTACTTGAACACAATTTTTCTTTTTTTTGCGGTACTGGGAATAGAACCCAGGGACATTCTACCTCCGAGCTACACCCCCAGCCCTACTTTTTTATTCTTTACTTTGAAATAGGGTCTCACTAAGTTGCAGAGGCCTCACTAAGTAGCTGAGGCTGTCCACGAACCCGGATGTTCCAGTCTCAGCCTCGCAAATACTGGGAAATACCACCACACCTGGCTGAACACAACTTTTCTTATGTGAAATACTGGGGATGCAAAAATATGGAATGACTTAGCTGTATTCATTCCAAAGAACTGTACTCTTTATGGCATGAAGTATTAGTAAACCATTCTTCTAATATTAATAGCTGTGGATTATTTATATTAATTAATCATTTATTCTGAAATCTTTTTTAGTCTAAGATTTTAAACATTATGTGAAATTGTGGTTCAATAATTTTTTTACTATTTGGCTTACTGTATCTTGTGTATTATAATTATAACATGTATACTTGCTTCTATGCCCTATCACTTTCATTATGATTTGTATTAAAAGAATATCATTAGCCAGGCGTGGTGGCACACGCTTGTAATCCCAGTACTTTGGGAGGCAGAGACCGGAGGATCCGGGTTCACGGCCAGCCTCATCTCTCTGTTTCTCTCTCTCTCTCTCTCTCTCTCTCTCTCTCTCTACCTAGTGAGGCCCTCTGCAACTTCGTGAGACCCAGTTTCAAAATAAAGTATAAAAAAAATAGAGCCGGGGGTGTAGCGCGGAGGTAGAATGCCCCGGGTTCAATCCCCAGTACCACAAAAAAAAAAAAGAATATCATTATTCATAGCATAAAAATGAGAAAATATACATACACTAGATTGGCGGGTGTACAGGGGATTGAATCCAGGGGCATTCTACCTCCAAGCTACACTCCCAGCCCTTTTAAAAAAATTTCTTTGAAACAGGGTCTTTCTAGGTTGCTGAGGGTCTTGTTACATTGCTGAGGCTATCCTCGAATCTACGATCCTCCTGTCTCAGCCTCCCAAGTACTGGGATTACAGGTGTGCACCACCACACCCTGCTCATACACTAGACTTTAGCTGAAGAACTAAGGAGTGAAGCTCTGCAGTTCAATTATACGTATAGAAGCAAATACATTTATGTAACAACTTAAATATCATCATTTAAATTTCATTTTTACAAGAATAAAAGCAATTATGTTGCATAATCTTTCATTAAAATTAGTTGAAAACTGATAAAGTTCTAACATGCTAGAATGCACTTAAAATCAATATTCTCAACCACTTTTTTAAAACTCCAAATTTATGTAATTTTTGCTATTAAATTTTTTGTGTGTGTGGTACCAGGGATTGAACTCAGGGGCATTTTACCTCCGAGCTACACCCCCAGCCCTATTTTATATTCTTTATTTTGAAACCGGGTCTCGCTAAGTCATGGAGGGCCTCACTAAATAGCTGAGGCTGACCGCAAACCTGCGATCCTACTGTCTCAGCCTCCCAAGTACTGGGATTACAAGCGTGTGCCACCAGCCTGGCTGCTATTAAATATTTATTTAGCCTAAATTTTAAAAAAATAAGCTTCTGCTACTTCTAACTGGTTTCTTTATTATAAATCTCTTTTCAATTAAAATATTTTTGAATCAAGATTTGGATTTTGCCATTCTAAATGATTAAATATGGTTTCATATGTTTAAATTATAAATATATTGGTGTTCATAATATTTTTATTATAAAAACTTTGAATCCTGGGCCTCAGATTCCCTAGGGAGCTTTTAGGCACTTGTAAATATTTAATAGAGGTCATGAGCTTTTTTTTTTTTTTTAACTTAATCTTGACTTTTCCCAGAAAAGATATTATTTAATCCATCCATACCCATTCTCTATTCCCATAAGATAATGCCAAGGGGTACAATAGATATCTGGACCCTACCTTCCAAATTCCTAAAGGTTCTTTATATTGTACATGTTTGCCTGTAATGGGATATTGTGGGGTTGATAGAGAAGCTGAAACAATTGGAAAGTCACAGGATGTCTAAAGAACAATTTCCTTTCTTATGCTACATTTACAAATAGTTGTGAAGATTTGAGTTCATCTAGGACCAAACTATTTCTGGAAACATGGTATTAGAAGACTTTTCTTTCATGTACATCCTTTGAGATGTAAAAAGAAGCTATAATTTTTATGGAATTATCTTGATTTTGTTTTTTTGCTTGTTTTATTTTAAGACAGGGTCTCACTATGTAGCCCATGCCAGCCTCGAACTCCTGGGCTCAAAGCTATGGCTGTAGTCCTGTCTCAGCCTCCTGAGTAGTTGGAACTATAAGTCCTCAAACTGACCCAGCTCATCTTGTTGCATTTTTAATAATGTTTTTATTGTCTTAAATGTGTGGCTTGCTCTATTTCTAAATAATAAGTAATGGGAAATTTAAAATATCACCTACAACCTCATCATCCTCACAACATAAAATTTCATTACCCTATGTTTCTGCATAAGATTTGTTTTGCATGTAGCTAGATTTTAATAGCATCATAGTTCTCTCTATATATATGCATATATGTATATATCTGTGGCTGAATATGTATATCAGGCATTTTAACAAGTAAGGGAATGGATGGATGAATGAAAGAAAATAAGTAAAAGAAAAGTAATCATTCGTTTCTGAAATGGCCGAATTTTTAAAGATTTCCCTTCATAAACAGTCCACACACTTTCTACACTGCTCCTAAGAGCAAAAAGCAAAGCTAACTTCGGTCATTACCAGTACTTCCTTTTGTGCAAGTCCAAGTTGACCTTGTTCAACCTATGCCTGAGCCATTTTAGTTGATTTCTCTCTGGGGCTGAGAGTGCATTCAACAAACATGTGGACTTTTGATTTATTGGTTACAAACAAAAGCTAAAAATCTTACAACTCATCTTTGTTTCAGCTTTGTTAGGAGGAAGAGTTGTTTCAGCCCCATGGAGACTGAACCTTATTTTGAACTTATTGCCTGGTGCTTCAGAGCAGTGGGATCAATATTTTGAGGCATTTTTTTCAAGCTCTACAATTCCAAATCAACCTCGGCTAACTGAACTAAAATTTACTTGACTTTAACTATTCAAACTTTAAATATTTCTTTCCAGTCTTTTAAAAGTCAATCATGTCTGCTCATTAATGTATTTCAGTTTTGGTTGATGAATAGATGTTTTATTCATTGTAAAGGTCTTGACTTGTTATGCTCATGAAAGTAGTATAAGCTAATTATAAAAATTAAAACATTATAGAAATATTATAGAAACCTAAATTCTTATGAAGAGCCATAATTAAGAGAGGAATAGTATTCCTTAAAATTTTTTCCTGACTACTAGCATGCATCACTATATATATACATACAGACTTTCTTATTCAATAATTCCTTAACCATTAGGTATCACTTAGAAACATACTAATCATGCATTACATACTTCTTTGCACATTGTGTTTATCATTTACTATCTCTTGGAAGTCTTTCCACTTCATTCTTTTCATTGGCCACATAGCATTCCATGATATATATGGATTATAATTTACTTAAAACAGATTCATAATGATGGACATGTGAGTTGTTTAGAGGTTCATTTTGGCTTGTCATACCAATGTTGTAGTGAATAACCTTTTAAACATATCTGTATATAATTGGAACCTATTTCTTTTGTGTGTGTGTGTGTGTTAGTGTTTCTGGGGATTTGAACCCAGGGGCATTGTACCTCCGAGCTAGACCCCCAGCCCTATTTTACTTTTTATTTGGAAACAGGGTCTTGCTAAATTGCTAAGGGCCCCACTAAATTGCTGAGGCTGGCTTCAAACCACCAATCCTCCTGTCTCAGCCCCCAGGTACTGGAATTATAGGTGTGTGCCACTATGTCTGGCTCTGAAACCCAGTTCTTTAAAGAATTTTTTAAAAGCATGGAATATTACTGTTTTAATGCATCTCATTTTTGTTATCACTTCAGATCATTATTAGTAATATACCAATCTCACAATAAATAATATTTCAAAAAATCTTATTCAATATCTTTAGTTCTTAAGGATATGTGCATTTTCTAGAATTTAATAATATTGCCCTATAAATGACCTTCCAACACATTCTTTTATGATTCACTGAATGATAGTAATAATGATTCCTTGACCATTATACAGCTCTTCAGTTTACAAATCACCTTCACATAATTATCTCATCTGACTCTCATATCAATGTGATGTATGCAGGACAGGTTTGTAGGGAAAAAATGATGCTGACTTAGAAATTTTTACTGCCTGAAATAGTTATTTAGGCTGTAAGTCCTTTGTTCTGCCAACTCAAGGAGCCAAGGCATTGTCCTGAAAGGAGTGTTATATTATACTGGTACCTTAATGTGGGAAAAAATACCCACTTATATGTCACTTCAATAACTGATGTTCCAATTTGCTACCCAGTTTTCAGGCATTTTTATTTAATTCTCTGATATCCAGAGATTAGACTCACCAGGCATTTATTTGCTAAGTGCTCTAGTAATTGCCACTCCTGAACCAAGTATTTAAAAGACATTTATGCAGCAATTGTTAATGGTTGGTGAGCTTAAGTGCCACTTTTCCTCATTTGGAATTGGAAAAACAGAGGGTAAAGGTGGGGGGAAAATTCCACACAGTGTAGCACCAACAGGACAGCACTGCCTAAAACCTTGGAAGTTCCTACCCCTACTCATTACTTCTGTATGCCTATGATCGATCCTTCCTTTATCCATGCCTATAACGGTTGGGATATGCTTCCCTCATTTTCCACATTCCTGGGAGGAAGGAAGCAGGCTCCTCTGCAGAGAGAGGAAATCATTGTTATGTTGCCTCCTGCTTTGGGAAAGGAAGCAATCTTGAATGACACTATTGTTGCCATAGCTGCGAACTCACATTGCCTCATTAGTAGATCTAAGCCCACTGGCAATTTAACTGAGAATGCTCTTCCGAACTTCCTCTCTCCTACACTTGGTGCAGCACACACAAGACCTCGAAAATCTGTTCGGAGATCTGAAATCTTATGAGATCCTGTCCAATTCAATCACTGCTTCTTAAGTACAACAGCAATTTCTAACCAACCATGATTCTGCAGAGTGGCTACATTAATACTTAAAAACAAGTTTTGAAATTCTGGTGCTCTGTTCTCTTCTATCAACACAGTTAGAAGAAGGTGATATACCCCTATTCTGTCTGTCTAATATTACTTTGTACTACTCAAAGTGTACTTGGCCATAAGTCAAGCTGGTCTCTTCCTTGTCCTGTGTGTAATATCTAGCTTATTTCCACCTCTCTGCCATCTTTTATATTGTTGCTTTCCCCTTGCAAGGCCTCCTGTCTTGCCTATCTGAATTCTTTCTCTCTCTCTCTCTCTCTCTCTCTCTCTCTCTGTGTGTGTGTGTGTGTGTGTGTGTGTGTGTGTGTGTGTGTGTTAGGTACTGGGGATTGAACCCAGGGGCATTCTACCTCTCTGAGGTATACTACCAGCCCTTTTTTATTTTTTATTAGAAACAGGGTCTCGTTAGGTTGCTGAGGTCATCCTTGTACCTGTGATCCTCCTAGCTCAGCCTCCCAAGTACTGGGATTATGGGCATGCACCACCACACCCAGCTTTCATAGCTCTTAATATAGTCCTGAGCATATTAAAATGTTAAATATGCCTTCACTGATTGAAGTTAAAGTTATGTTTAGAATGAGGTGGTTAAGTTCCAATTCAATAGTTTTTAGGTAAGAGATGGTAAATTGTTTGGATTCAAGGGGAATAAACAATATTTATTCTAGGTAGTTTAAATGAAGAGATAATAACTACCCAAATATATATATTTGCACATATATATATTTGTGCATATTTATATATGTGTGTGTGTGTGTGTGTGTGTGTGCGTGCGTGTGCACAAGCGTGCACACACACGGTTAAAAAGAAAGTCATACTATGGTAAGACACCCAGAGACCAAAAAAGGAACCATTTGCCCCTCCCCTCCACAGGGCTGAAGAAACAAACAAAGAAAATAGAGAACACTAAGCTGGAGCTGGGCAAGAAGGCCAGCCTGGTAGAAAGTGTGACTATGGGATGATGCAGCTACTGTGAGAGATAGAGTATCAAAGTAGGAGCAGGGAAGAAACACACACTTCCCACCATCGGCTTTCCTGTATGTTTTTGCTTAAAAGGAGTCATGCAGCCGGGTGTGGTGGCACATGCCTATAATCTCAGTACTTGGGAGGTTGAGACAGGAGGATTGCAGGTTCCAGGACAGCCTCAGCAACTTAGCGAGACCCTGTTGCAAAATAAAAAAAAAAAAGGGCTGGGGGTGTAGCTCAGAAGTAGAATGCCCCTGGGTTCAATCCCCAGTACCAAGAAAAAAAAAAAGGTCATGGAGATGTAGTCAGCAAACTTCAAATTTCAGCCTTTTAAAACACAAAGCAGGGCAGAGAAGGGTAGAGGAAAAAATGGAGGTGGAGAGTTTTGGGTCAGAACTGGTCAGATTGGCATAGAGGGTTTCCATTTTAAGTGGGGACAAGAGAAAGGCTGAATCATTATCTAACTGGAAACCCAACTATCTGAGAAAAAGTAAGTCCGACTTAGCCAAATTTAGGCCCTGACACAGTTTTAATTTTCTTCACTAAATCTCTCTGAATATGGTGTGAATAAAGAGAATAAATGTTCTATTCTAGTCAAAGTTTTAAATTTTTCCACTGTTGAGCCAGGAAATAAATATGCATATCTATCATTATGGCAATGAATAACATTCATTTACTGACATAACTGCCATCACACCCAAAAGTGGGGGCCACACTGCTTAATGAACATCTCTGAATTTTTTCAGTTTGGGCTGTAAAGTAGAATAAAACAAACATGTTTTATTCTACTTATGTTTATTCCTGTGGGGAGGAACTGCTATGAATAGTATCAGACAGTTCTCTGTACACATTTTATTTTAAAATTATATTTATTTTAACTTTTTTACTGCAGTTTTGTTATTTGTGACCACGTAGGTGTTAGTAAATATTTACAGAAATAGAATCACAGAACTAGAAGACATTAAAGGTCTTGTAATCTACCATCTCATTTCACAGATAAACAGGGTCCCACAAAGTTAAGTCATCTGCCCTTAAACAAATGGTTGTGGCAGAGCCAGACCAAAATGCAAATAGTCCAGTTACCCATAGTTACACAAGAGCATATGGGTAAGGTCAAAGGTTTGGAATTAGGCAGATTTAGATCCAAATCCAGCTGGATTTTAGGTAAATGACAAATTCCTGCTGATATTCCATTTACTCCCTTATAAAGATGGAATGAATATAGAATACCAACCCCAATAGGACTGTTATCAATAGACTGAGAAAATGTACATAAAATGTTTAGCATAATAGTTGGTGTATAGTGGATGTTCAATAAATAAAAACAATTATAAAAAATTTTGGTTTTCTTTTAAAATCAATTGATCATTTAGTCATAGAAGATGGCCAAAAAAGAATTTGAGAAGCATTATGGAAGGAACACTACACAAAGAGGACAACCTTTACATAAATGAGAAGAGGTAAAACAGAGAATGAGGGAAACTACTAAACTCAGTAAAGTGAAGTCCTAGCAGAGTAAATGAACTGGTTTCATGATTTTCATTCATCTTTACTAGGGAAACATTATCAAGAGTCTCGCTTTCAAACTATATCATTTAAATTTAATATAATTTATTTTTACAGCAGTGTTAGGTGTATAGAAAAGTAAATTACATTTCAATTCACAGTAATTGGTATTACTAGACCCAGTGAAAAGTTGAAAATATCTGAAAAGCATAAAGCATTATATAGATATAAAGTATATTTCTTAAGACTAAATAGTGAGAAGTACCCAGGACCTAGTTAACACACCAGAAAGAGATGAATCAACCAAACTTAATCTCCTTGTGTTTTTGAAAAGAACAGCAAGGGCAAAAACTGTACAGTTGCTATCAAAGTTACGTACTCTGTTATGGCAAACTTTCCAGTGGACTGATGGATTGCCTATCTGAAATCTCTCTGAAAGAAGAATTGCAAACATAGCTGTGGAAACTTACAGATCGTATCACAGTGTACTGGACAAACTAGTTGAATCTGTATTAAAGGGTAGAATCATTGAAAAATGCAGAAACAACCTACTGGGGAAAAGGCACCATAGCTTGTAAGGGAAGTTTGTGTAGAAATATTGTGAACTTGTTAGGGAAATAATGACTCTTGTGCCAAAGGGAAAACTAGTACATAAAATTTACAAACTTAAGACTTCCACAAAATCTTATATGCAAAAGTATTTCCTACTATTAAATATTACTATTTAAATATTGGGTCATCACTGAACTGACAGCACTTTAAAAAATATATATATGGAGCCGGGCATGGTGGCACACGCTTGTAATCCCAGTACTTTGGGAGGCGGAGACCAGAGGATCCGGGTTCGTGGCCAGCCTCAGCTCTCTCACTCTCTCTCTCCCTGTCTCTCTGTCTCTCTGTCTCTTTGTCTCTCTCTCTCTCCCTCTCTCTCCCTGTCTCTCTCTCTCTCTCTCTCTCCTTAGTGAGGCCCTCCGCAATTCGTGAGACCTGGTTTCAAAATAAAAGTATAAAAAATAGGGCCGGGGGCGTAGCGCGGAGGTAGAATGCCCCTGTGTTCAATCCCCAGTACCGCAAAAATAAATAAATAAATAAATAAAAATAAAGTATAAAAAATAGGGCCGGGGGTGTAGCGCGGAGGTAGAATGCCCCTGGGTTCAATCCCCGGTACCACAAAAAAAAAATATATATATATATATATATATGGATAGGGAACTGGTTTTAAATAAAGGAAGTATATGAATCAATAAAGTGGGTATGGTGGCGCACACCTGTAATCCTAGTACTTGGAAGGCTGACACAGAAGGATTGCAGGTTCAAGGCCACCCTAAGCAACTTAGCAAGACCCTGTTTAAAAATAGAAAATAAAAAGGGCTGGGAATGTAGCTTGGAGGTAGAATGCCACTGGGTTCCATCCCCACTACAAAAAAAAGTATATGAATAAATAAACACACAATACTTTGGGAAAGCATAAAGAACATAGTTTCAGAGATTTCTCTCTGTGCTGGGACACACATATTTAAAATTTGTGTAAAGTAATTTGGAAGACAGACTACTGGGTTCGTAGATGATATTGAATTCTTCCAAGTAGAAACCTCCAACAATAGCAATGGGTGGGAGGTTATAAAAACCTGGTTTGGGTAAGCAGGTAGAATGGTAGCAGCTCACATTATGTGCAGGAGTGTTGACTCCCCTTTTAATTTTTAAATTTTTATTTATTTATTTATTTGTGGTACTGAAGACTGAACCCAGGGACATTCTACCTCTGAGTTACACCCACAGCCCTTTTTATTTTTTTATTTTGAAACAGGATCTTGCTAAATTGCTGAGGCTGGCCTCAAACCTGTGATCCTCTTGTCTCAGCCTCCTATACAGTTCCGTGTGTGTGTGTGTGTGTGTGTGTGTGTGTGTGTGTGTGTGTGTTACTGGGGATTGAACAAAGAGGCATTCTAGCAATCAGTTTTCATATCAGTAAAAGAAACAGAAAACTGACAGTTGTCATTCATATACACAGAGTGAAGTTACTATGTCCTGGGGTTTTGTTGTTGTTGTTTGTGACCCTGGGGGTTGAATCCAGGGGAATTCTTCCTCTGAGCTACACTCCCAGTCCTATTTTATTTTTTACTTTGAAGCAGGGTCTTGCTAAGTTGTGGAGAGCCTCACTAAGTTGCTGAGGCTGGCTGTGAACCTGTGATCCTCCTGTCTCAGCCTCCCAAGTACTGGAATTACAGGTGTGTGCCACTGTGCCTGGCTAGTACTGGGGTGTTATATTTCATTTAATTATTATAGAAAGCCCTTCAGGTACTATTATTATTCACATTTTAAGGTCTGAGAAACTGAGGCTCAGAGTTACTAAATAACTTACCCAGTGCTACCTGGCTAGACTAGGAAGACTCAAACTCAAAATCTGACTCCATACTCCATGGCCTTAATATTCCTATTTAATATAAGAACTTTACTGACATTCTTAAAACTCATGTTTATATTTTATTATGATTACTATTAACATAACAAAAAGAAGTTTCGTTAAAATACTTTTCATCTTTAATCATCTTTTTTTTTTTTTTTTGAGGTACCGGGGATTGAACGCAGGGGCATTCTACCTCCAAGCTACACCCCCGGCCCTATTTTTTATGCTTTATTTTGAAACCGGGTCTCACGAAGTTGCGGAGGGCCTCACTAGGTAGAGAGAGAGAGACAGAGAGAAAGAGAGAGAGAGCGAGAGCTGAGCCTGGCCGCAAACCCGGATCCTCCGGTCTCTGCCTCCCAAAGTACTGGGATTACAAGCGTGCGCCACCACGCCCGGCTTATCTTTAATCATCTTTTATCTCTACTTTTTTTTGGGTGGGATTGAACCCAGGGGCGTTTTACCTCTGAGCTACACCCCCGGCCCTATTTTTTATACTTTATTTTGAAACCGGGTCTCACGAAGTTGCCAAGGGCCTCATTAAGTAGCTGAGGCTGGCTGCGAACCCAGATCCTCCGGTCTCCGCCTCCCAAGTACTGGGATTACAAGTGTGTGCCACCATGCCTGGCTCTTTTATCTCTACTTTTAAGATATTTTCATTTTATTCTACATGCAGCTTATCCTCTGAGTGCAACATCTACCATTATAGATTATAAAAACTATTTTTCAACAAAGATATGTTGCCCAATGTTATGACTATTCATGTGCTGGTGTGCTTTCAAATAAATTTGTTTTGTGGTACCCACTCTATTGCATTTTTTAGTAGGCTGTAAATCTTGTTAAAGCCAATAAAAATATAATTTCAGAACTTTTTAAAAGCAATCTCTCATGTCACTGGAGTCTTGAATCCTTTGTTTCTACTTCCTTCTTTGTTCAATGCAAAAATGATTCTTTTAAAAATACTTTTATCTTTAAAGATAAGATTTTTTACTCATTAAAAAGCAATACATGAGGAGAACCAAGATGGTGGAATAGCGAGAGGCAGTGTGCCGCTGGCGCTCCACGAGTTGGAGCTCGGCCAGCGGGAAGACTGCTTCTTGACAAGAAAAGTAGGGCAGCCAAAACTATGAGAACCAAAGTGCAGCAGAATGCGAGGCAGTGGAAAGAGCAGAGGTCTGTAGGAAGATCAAAGCATTTCACCTGGTAAGTGGAGAGCAGAGCCAAAGGCACCATCTTGACTGAGTCATGCGGCTCCCAGAATCCTCCAGCAAAGAAACAGCTGATTCTTGTAAACCAGTGATTATAGTTCACCATTGAAAGCAGTCGACTTTGGACCATGATGAAGCCTAAGTCGAACCAGATCCACACCTACAATGGCAACGATTGCAAAGGATGGGACGCGAGACTCAGTCCCCGCAAAAAAAGCGACGCAGAGAGACATAGATGAGGCGGCCAGGCACAGGGGCAGTCCAACACCGAGAAAACAAGCGGGTGAAACACAGCCCCCCTGGAGTAGCCTAGCACCAACATAGAACACTGCAGCACTGAGGACATGGACGGACATTGCATGGCACCCTGGAACTGCCCAACGAGAACACAGGTGAGTGAGATAAAGGGAGGCAGTGTGTCACCGGCACCCTGAAACTCGGAAATAGGCTGGTGGGAAGACTGCTTCTTAACAAGAAAAGTGGGGCAGACAAAACAACAAAACAAAGAGAGCCGAAGAGCAGCGGAGTACGAGGCAGTGGACAGAGCAGGGGGCTAAACAGAACTCCACGCATGTCACCTGGTAAGTGGAGAGTGGAAGTAAAGGTGCCATCTATGCAGGGCCATGCCTACACTGTGACTCCCAGAGACCAACAGCAAAGAGACAGCAGATCCTTGTGAAAATAGCAACTATAGACCACCATTGAAACCAATCAACTCTGGAACATGATGAAGCCCAAGTCAATCCAGACCCGCACCTACAACGACAATGGTTTCAAGGGGTGGGCCGTGAGCCTCTGTTCCCGCAATGAGTGCGATGAGGAGAGACAAAGAAGAGGTGGTCATACACAGGAGCAGCCCAACTCTGAGAACACAAGCTGGTAAGCCACGGCCCCCCATGAGCAGCCCAACACTGTCCTGGAACACCCCAGAATTGAGGACATAGGTAGGTGAGACATGGTCCCCTCCCCAGTGGCCCAGCACTGAGAACATGGGCAGGTCAGCCCCCGGCCCCACCCCCAGAGACCCGCTCACTGGGGATGCGAGGTGGGCAAACCTCGGCCCCGCCCCTGGAGAACCCTCGGTGCTGGGGACGCGGGGCGGGTGAGCCCTCGGCCCTGCCCCTGGAGAACCCCTCCCTGCTGCTGGGGATGCGGGATGGACAAGCCCTTGGCCCCGCCCCAGAGACCCCTCCCCCCCACTCTGGGGAAGCAGGGCAGGTGAGCCCTCGGCCCTGTCCCCGGAGAACCCCTCCCACCAGCGCTTGGGATGTGGGGCAGGCAAGCCCTCGGCCCTGCCTCCAGAGACCCCTGGCACTGGGGATGCGGGGCGGGTGACCCCTCTGCCCTGCCCCTGGAGACCCCTGGCACTGGGGATGCGAGGTGGGTGAGCCCTCGGCCCCGCCCCTGGAGAACCCCTCCCCCAGCGCTGGACGCAAGGCAGACTAGCCCTTGGCCCCACCCTGAAGACACCCCCACCCCACCCCCGGCGCTGGGAATACAGGGTGGGTGAGCCCTGGGCCCTGTGTCCAGAGACACCCACCCCATGCTGGGGACACGGGGCGGGTGAACCCTCAGCCCTGCCACCAGAGAACCCCGCCCCCTGGCGCTGGGGACACCTGAGCAGGTGAGCTCCTAGCCCCGCCCCAGAGAACCCCAGTGCTGAGGTCATGGGAGGATGAGCCACGACCCCGCACAGGAGGGGCTCCAGACAAAGAGAGAAAACCTCAGATAAGTGAAGAAGGCAAACTAACTGGGGGAGACAGGAGGGAAGGAGAGGGAAACAAACTGGTGCACAGGATGGACTTACACAAAGATATCAAAGTCAACTACTATGCTGAAAACAGGAAGGAGGGAGGGGGGAAGCAGGGGGTGGGAATTGGGGAGGGCTAACTGACCGATGAGTGGATGTATACGTCAACCACCCTGAAATCCTTCAAGATATATGATTGCAATGCACTAATAAAATTTTAAAAAAGGAGTAAAAAAGGCAATACTATTTGAAAGAATTTAGAATATGTATAAAGGAATAAAGAAAAATTCCAAAATTCCATTATCTAGAGATAAAATATAATGAACATTTTAATGTACTTCCCTTAAATATACAGGAGATCAAAATGTTAACTGTGGTTTATTTTAAGGGGTGGTGGAATAATTTCATGTAATTTAAAATCATATATACGTGTAATACATCTAAGCATATTCACCTAAATTATTCACATTAACTTTTCAAATGCTTTCTCTAAACTTAACCCATTTTTCTACATGGTAATGTAAGAGGTTATGATAATAAACAAAAACTTGGCTAATTTTTTTTGAGAACTAAGACATATGAGAATTACATGTAATAGAAATTATGATATTTTTTGTTTTTATTTGATTTTTTGTTTACAATGATATGCAGTCACTGCATAAATCAAATGATACACAAAATTCTTAAAAACAGCTAACATTTGTTGAATACTTTCTGTGTGCCAGGCACTGTTTTAAGGGACTTATATTAACCCACTAAATCCTCTTAACCACTCTATAAGATAGGACTATTATTTATTCTCCATTTTACAAATAAAACTTAGGCATCAAGAGGCTAAGTAATTTGTTTAAAGTCTTGTTTTACTGAAAAACAATCATGGCAATCCATAGTTTTTCTTTGTTTATTGGGTTGTTTGTTTTAATGGGAAAACAAAGATGAATAGGAATTAAGGCCTTGCTGTAGAGATACACATATCTTCATTTGGAAAGGAAATGACAGTCCCATGTGATGTTCTTGTAGATAAAGAAGGTTAAAGGGGTGAATGAACAAGTAGGAGGATCAGGCTGAGCCCCTGCACTGAAAGGGCTGGTTGGTGGATCAGGATCAAGGACATGGAGCTATTAAATGACACAGCTGAGATTCAAATCCAGGCAGGATGCAACCAGAGTCCATACTTTACCACTACCCTAAATTGCCTCTTTGAAGTACAAAGAAGAAAGGCAGCAAGAAGAAAGCCAAAAATTCTCTGATTCCATGACCCAGTGATAGCCACTGCCATCATGTTGGTAAACCTATTTTCAGACCCTTTTGGGTGCAAAGCTTCCCTGAAGCTGATTAAAGTTTTTGACAGAATTCCTGGTGATCCTCCTGGAACACGAGACATAGAAGGCTTGCGAGGGACCACTTCAAGGCCAGTTTTCATTCACCTCCCTCCCTATCTTTCCAGAGGGTGTCGGGAGATAGTTTCTCACCATATCCTGGCTTCTGAGGAGGTATGAGACTTTTCTGCCTTTCCCTCTGCAAAACAATTAACATTCGAACTATCCAGAATTAGGCCAAATTTCACAGGTTAAGGGCACAGCCTCCAACGAGACTTCCCTCACTTCACCGGCCACAGATCAGGGGTTCCCAGACCACCATACTTCTGACCAACTGGCTATAAATTCAGGGGTTACCACTCTCCTCTCATATTTTATAACTCACTAGAATGATTCACAGAACTCAGCAAAGTCTATACCTATGATTACAGTTTTATCATAAAGGATACAAATCAGGTCCAGCCAACTACAGAGATACATAGGGCAACAACTATGAGACCCCAAACATGAAATTTCTATCTCCCCATAATATTTCACCTTCCTGGCACATCAATGTATGATTACCAACCAAGGAAGTTCACTTGAGTCTCAAGTGTCCAGGGTTTTTAGTGGGGAGCTTTACATAGGCATGGCTCGTTGGCCCTATAAATAAAACCATTCTCTAGTCCCAAATCTAGTGACATGGTTGGTCTTTCTAGTGTGACTCAGGTTCATCCTAAGCCATCTTATTAGCATAAATTCAAGTATGATCCTAGGATAAATAACAAAGCTCCTACCCTTTGGGAAATTTGAAGGATTTAGAAGTTACTTCTCAAGAACCACAAACAAAGGCCAGCCAAATTCCTTGTTATATACTTCCCTCTTCTCTTAGCATGTGATTGTAGACTTTTATTTTTTGGTGGTGAATATGGAACTCAGGAGGCCCTCCTGCATGCTAGGCAGGTTCTCTACACCTGAGCTACATCCCCAGCCTAACTGTAATCTATATAACTGCCTAGCTGATGCATGGAATTGGCTCCTTAGCAACAGGGTATCCTACCACTCATGCTGCATTGCCATCTGCCCCTTTTGTTTCTGTGTTGTTCTGTGGGACAGGGGACATGGAGGGACTGGCACATTTGCGTGCTTTCTTTCTTTCATTCTGTGTGTGTGTGTGTGTGTGTGTGTGTGTGTGTGTGTGTGGTGCTGGTGATAGAACCCTGGGACATTCTACCTTAGAGCTACACCTTCATCCCTATTTTTAATTTTTTTTTATTTGGAAACAGGGTCTCACAAAGTTGCTGAGAGTCTTTCTAAGTTGCTGAGGCTGGCTTGTTCTGAACCTACGTTCCTCCTGTCTCTGCCTCCCAAATACTGAGATTATAGGTGTGGGCTACCATGCCTGGCTCTTTTCTCTCATTTCCTTTTCCTTTCTTTTCTTTAGTACTGGGGATTGAACCCAGGGGCATTCTATCTCCCAGATACACCCCAGCCCTTTTTATTTTTTATTTTGTAACATGGTCTCATTAAGTTGCTACTAAGTTGCTGAGACTGGCCTTGAACCTGCAATCTTCCTGTTTCAGCCTTGAAAGTACTGAGATTGCAGGCATGGGCCACCATGCCCAGTTTTCTGTGCTTTATTTTGCTAGCTATATAAGTAATAAAATGCCTGAATTTTAGAAGGGCTTGTTGTTTCTTCGTTGGCCAAATTTGTTGGCCTTGCTTGACCTATCATGCACAAAAACAAGAAAAATCCCAAGGGGACAAGTAAGGGGGATTGAAATGTTCAATTTGCTCTAGCAATTTTAACTTTTAAGAACAAGCAAATGGAGCTTTTCAGTAGGCCGAATGTGAGAACCAAGCATGGAGGAAAGTGGCAAAAGTAAGGTGTACAATAGTGATGACTGACTCCACAGGAGACAATGCATTCCCTGAAGGAAGCTGGGGAGAGGCTACCGGTGAAGGTGTGAGCTCAGACTCGAGTTGTCATAAAACCTTTGAATAAAAAATGATGTAGGGGTCTTATATCCGACCTCTTCTCTGATAAAAGTATCTTTTCTACATCATCCCAACTATTGGTCACACAGCTTATTTCTGCTTCAGTAGAATGTAGTAAAAAAGAGCGCAACCAATTATTCTCAGTGCAACCAATTCTATTGATATAAATCTAATCACCTTTGCATTCTTTCTCATATTTAGCTAAAACCTGCCTTTTAATACTTCTTCCTATCGACCCTTTACTCTCTCGCAGAGCATATATTCACTCGTCTTTTATCTATGCTTTGTGACAGACCTGCTATGAAGCCGACTATCACGTCTCCCCTTGATTTTGTGTTCAGCAAATTAAACCTCTGCCTTCATCCACGTTCACATGGCTTTGTCTTGGTCCTCCCCACCTTGGTTACTCTGCTATCTCATCAGCGTCTCTATTAAAAATAGAATATCCAGATCCAGTTTCATCAGAGGAGACTATAATAGAATTATTGTTTCTGACAAAATAGCTGATTTCAAAAGTTTTTATAAGTATATTTTATATACTTACAGTGTTTTTTTCCAAAAAGGTTATGAGGGAGATAACAAAATGAAATGTATATTAATTTCTTATTCTATTCTACTACAATTGAATTTTAAACATATTTGTATATTTTAACTAATTTGTTTTGTTTTGTATTATTAAAATAATACACACTCATGGCCGAAAATTCAAACAACACAAATGTTTTAGGGAAAAGAAAAAAAACAACCAAAAAACTCCTACCTCTCAAATCTACAACCCCACTCCCTAAAGGTAACCACAATTTAGTTTATTGTATCCATTCAGAATTTTTTGTATTAGGTTTTGTGGTACTGGGGATGGATCCCAGGAGCATTCTACCTCTGAGCTACACCCCCAGGCCTATTTTATTCTTTTTATTTTGAAACAGGGTCTCACTAAATTGCAGAAAGACTCACTAAGTCACTGAGGCTGGCCATGAACCTGCGATACTCCTATCTCAGCCTCCCAAGTACTGGGATTACAGGCGTGAGCTGCCACACTCAGTTTGCATTGTATATTGTTGTGTGGTTATACCATCATGTGTTTAGCTAGTTCCCTATTGATAGACATACATGATGTTGTGCTTCCTCCTTTTTTCATTTTAAAGCAGTACAAAAAAATCCTTATACGTGTTTCTTTGAACACTTGAAATAATATATTTATAGGATAAATTCTTGAAGTAGACTTGCTCTGTGTGTGTGTGTGTGTGTGTGTGTGTATTTATACCCACATACATTTATGCATACACATCTACATATATCTTCAAGGGCACACCAATTTACATTCCAACTGTGTGGTAGTGCTTTATTTTCCTATGTGCCAAACTTTAAAATGACTGCTAATCTAATATCTGACAAATGCAGTATAATTTGGGCTGGGTATCTTCTACTTGTCCCTCCAGATCCAACCCACACTATTCTTTTCTCTGCTCTTTGTTCCAGATGACAATCTGCATGGATCACATATCTGGGTTCTTGTGCCTAACTTCCCATGTGTCAGCTTTAGGAGAGACACACTGGCAGGCAGTGGGGTGGGGGTGGGTGAGGAAGAGAGTAAGGTTGAGACTTCTTGGTTTCCATAGTTATATAAGACAAATCCTATAATAAATCTTTTTCTTAATCAAGATATATATAACTTTCTGTATCTCTCTACATATATATCCTATTGATTTTGTTTCTCTAGAGAGTCCTAATATTTACAATTTTCGCTTTAATATTTAGAGATAGCTGGGCGTGGTGGCGCACGCTTGTAATCCAGTACTTGGGAGGCTGAGACAGAGGATCTGGGTTCTCGACTAGCCTCAGCTACTTAGTGAGGCCCTCCGCAACTTAGTGAGACCCTGTTTCAAAATAAAGAATAAAAAATAGGGCTGGGGGTGTAGCTCAGAGGTAGAATGCCCCTGGGTTCAATCCCTGGTACTGCAAAAAATAAAAAAAAAAAAAAAATATATATATATATATATATATATATATATATATATATATTTAGAGATATTACTATTTAGAACCAGATTAAAAGAAACAAAATAAAGCCTCACAAATAACTCATGAAACATTTTGACTGGCACCCTCAAGTGCTGAGAATCTTTCTGACCACTTCTGCTTAGGAGAACCTTTAAGGTTCTAGGTACTGCTTCTGCCTGCTTTAACCATGCCAGTGTCTTTCCTAATTCTCTTCTGCTTCAGAGAGTTTGTAATTGTCATCATAAAGCCCCATCTCTCTTTGAAATAGTTTCTATCTCAGCTTCATCTCTTTGAAAAGAAGGCAATCACCTTTCCTAAGCATGGCTGTCCTGAATACCTTGGGTGTTGTTTTTCTCCTAGCTGGTACCAAAAGAGTCACAAAATGAGGCAGCTCATTTAAAATATTTTCCTCATGGCTGTTCTGTTCTCCCATTCAGGAAAAAGATTATTGGTTACCATGGCAATCAGCTTCCACAGCATTCCATTCTGAGTAACTGCACAGGTATAGCACAAGCTATACTCCACATTCTTTACTGTAGTTTTCTGCAGACTGCATATGTTTCCAGCCTGCTCTCTGTAACTGCTGCTTAAAACAATCAACCAGCCAACTAACTAAATAGCCTAAAGTAAAGCCAGATAATTTTTCAAAGGCACTATACTCACTGAATATATTTTTTAAAAATTACATTTAGCTGGGTGTGGTGGCTTGCCCTCCCAGTACTTGGGAGACTGAGACAGGAGGATCCAGGTTCGTGGCCAGCCTCAGCCTCAGCTATTTAGTGAGGCCATCCTCAACTTAGTGAGACCCTGTTTCAAAAATAAAGAATAAAAAATAGGGCTGGGGATGTAGCTTGGAAGTTGAATGCCCCTGGGTTCAATCCTCAGTACCCCCCATAAAAAATTGCATTTAGAGTTGTACGATTTCCTCTATTAATATCCTCTATTTTTGGTTCTACCTAGGCCCTAACAGCACTAACTGAAAACTTTCTGGTATTTTCTTTCACAAACCTATAATTATATTTGCATTTCTTTGACCATATTTGGAAAATGAGCTATGAATTTACATTAAAAAATAAGAGCAGGAGAGTTCTATGAGATCATTTCCCATTTCCTATGGGATCATTTCCCAAACTCTATCATAGTTTTTCTGTGGATAATTCTCCAAGTTCCCTCCCTCCATAGCTCTCAAACCATTCTGATAAAGTACAGACACTCTTAGAAGAATAAAAACTATCCCCAACCACTGACTTGAAGATGCCAACCACTGTATTCCCACCTTTGAGACTTTATTTTTTTTTTAATTGACAGAGATTCCCTTGAAGAGAGCATGTACCCTGTTTCTATTGAGACCATTATTGATAATGATGGAAAATGGTTTCATACAGGCCAAACACAACTTAATGCTACCTTGGGTCTGCTAAATGTGGAATGATTTTGGAGAGTTGACCAGATAAATTCTATTTCCCTATAGTACTTTCATTCTTTTGTTTTCATTACTTTGTCTTTGATGGTTATTCAGATTCTTCATAGACTAGGAATCTTGAGATACATACAATAGAAATATTGTATGGAGAGATATATTTCTACCTATTATTTCTATGACTTTATTCAAAGCAATAGTGGTATTTGGTAGTTAAAAAGAGGGAGCTTACGCCAGATGTGGTGGCGCACGCTTGTAATCCCAGTACTTTGGGAGGCAGAGACCAAAGGATCTGGGTTCGCGGCCAGCCTCAGCTCTCTCTCTTTCTCTCTCTCCCTATCTCTCTCTCTCTCTCTCTCTCTCTCTACCTAGTGAGGCCCTCCGCAACTTCATGAGACCCGGTTTCAAAATAAAGTATAAAAAAATAGGGCCGGGGGTGTAGCGTGGAGGTAGAACACCCCTGGGTTCAATCCCTGGTACCGCAAAAAAAAAAAAAAAAAAAAAGAGGGAGCTTGAAAGGGAGTTGCTATTATCTAATGTTAGGCAATTAAAAATGAAATCTGGCTTTAACCCTCTTTCCGGCAATTTTTTTTTCTCTCATGAATGCCTCTTCATTGAAAAAGGCATATCTCATGACCAATGTATGAACACCCCATTGAAGACTGTCATCTCCTATTAAGGGCATGGAAGTAAACTTGGTAACTAAAACAGATGCCTTCGCCCACAGAATCTAAAATCAGAGGGTATTCATAAACCACCCCACAAATTTTCAGAGTGTTAGTGGGAAACAGGAACTGTTAAAATTTTGAAATGCTACTAAAGTTCTTTCTTCCTCTTCCGGCAAAAAAAAAAAAAAACTTTCTAGGAAGTTCACAACTTTAAAAAACAAAAAATTAGGAATGGGAATTCATGACTAGAATTTGGGTTACAGTAGCTCATTTTAGGAGAAAATATATTTACTTATAGATGGGAAGCCATAAATGGTTCTCTGACTCCTCTTAAAACTATATTGGAATTGTTTTAAGGGGGGAGAAAAGGCATTAATTTATTTATTCTGAGAAGATGTCCCATATTACATAAAATATTTCTAAGTTTTACTTATTCCTTTGCGTATATGGACATATATGTATTTTCTCATATACCAATCCTACACAGACTAAAAAGGAAAACTGACCAATTTTAGGTAGAATTTTCCAGATTAAGAGAAGAGGCTGAAGTTAAGTAACCACATAAATTTTGGGTAATTATATCACAATACAACGTTAGATGTAGAAAAAAAGTTGCTCTCAATTTTCAGTTGACAAAAGACAGCTGAGAAGAAACCATGTAGCTGTGAAAAGTAGAAAATCTAATGAAGGGTCAGCATGAGAAAGTCATGAAGGCAGCTGACAAGCTGTTTTGACAGCTGAGTAAAGATCAGGAGAAAAAAAGACTGGAAATGAGAGGAAGTTGTGATTAAAGGGTAAAATGAAGTGTTAGAAAATGGTAAAGTGAGAGCTTTAATTAACATGAAGGGTAAGCGCCAGAAAGTTATTCAGTTGGGATAGGAAATAGTTTGTAGAGAAATTTTTGTAGAGTAATAATACTATCTGTATTTTAATCTGCAGGGGCCAAAGCATGACATTATTTGAAGAGCGACAGTTTTATTGTTTTAATATTTTATACATAAGTGAGAAGCTCCATTTGTCTGAAATGTAAGTTAATACAAGTTCCTATTAGCATGATGATAATATATATTAGACAAATTGGCAAGCAGGGATTTGCTTTTCATGAACCTTTCATTATAACCCTTAAGAAAAAAACTCACACAACTTAATATTTCAAACTTTAAACAATAGCACAATTGTACATGTGAAGATAACCAGAAAGCCTGAATCGGTGGCAAATTGGACCTAACCTTTTTTTTTTTTTTTTTTGCTGATGTCCTTTAGTCTTGGGTTCCTAACTTGAGTAAGAAAATATAAATGCAGAAAGCTCCAGACCAATATTCCTTAATTAGGAATCATGTGAGTTAACATTAAAAACTTTTTTAAAAACCACATGTAGTATACATTCTATAGAGTTTTAACTTCTTTTATTTGAACTGCATTGATATTGACTTATAATTCTCCTAACAATGACTTCACAGGTTGATAATCCTATATCCTGGATATTCCAGGTCACTTCAGATTTTGAATATTTTGTTTACTGTCAAATGGTGTGTCCAGATTTGGGTTTGTAAAATATGGTCACTGAATTTATAGACTAACTCTGAAACAGTAATGGCCTTTGGCAGTATGTAGTAATTCTATTTCTGGGCCATGATTATCAAGTTAAATCAAATAAAACCAAAGTTCATTTGAATCTACCTAATAATAAGCTGTCTCAAAACAATGAGGTTATTTAAAGTTGTTATAGTAATTTATAATCTGAAAAGTACTCATAAAATGATTTTTATAGATACACACACACATATAGCTGGAAATGTATAGATGGCAACTCATTCTTGCCATATAGGAAATGAAAACAACACACTTAAAAGATAGTCCTTAGATATTATATGGTCAAAACAAAAACAATCTAAATGTGTATGTGTGCTAATAAAAAAGGATTTGGTGGTCTTCCCTAATTTCCAGAAACTGGAATTCATATTCTTGATAAATGCATCTGAGAGGGTTCATTGGCATTTGCTCTGCATACGATGACAATTATCAGTGAACCAAGTTTCATTTGAATGAGTTTGACTCATTATTCCATACCAAACCAGCGCTATTTTGCAAATGAAAACATTTAGATCATTTGATAGCCTTCCTCTCTTTTAATTACTGTCCTTTATGACATAACGTTTGTTCGTGGTTGCACTCTATTCGTCCTTGATTTAGGTTATCACAAAGAGAAAAAAAAAGTTTAAAAGTCGAATCTTTCCAGATTGGCACTTAAAATCTCTTTAGAAAATTAAGGTGGTTTTTCCCAACTCTCTTTGGAAGGGAAGTGTATCTACCACTAGTGATCAGGCTTTCCCGCCTACATTCCCCTGCTGGTTGGGACGCGAGAAGCCCGGGGCTGCTGCTGCAACAGAGGTGGGAGAGGGAGATAGGATACTACCCGCTTGACACTTTGGCACTGTTGCTGTGAATGATTCGCTCGCGCTTGGCACATTTGTTGCAAGGAAATCTCCTCCCGCCGCTTCCTTCTCCCAGCTCTTCTCGGGCTGTCTCCAGCGCTTTGGCCTTTAAAGAGAAGCGAGAGCAGGTGGGCACAGAGAAGCTCGCCGAGTCCTCCTCCCCTGCTCCTTCCCTAATTTAGCAGTACTTCCGGCCGCGTGACATCATCCCCCGCACCCCGGTGACGTGAGCGGCGGGTGACGTGTGTGCGGAGAGGAGCGCGCTGACGTTGCTATTTAAAGGTCCTCCTGCGGGGAGGATGGAGACACAGCGCGAGCACCTGGTGTGGGGCGCGGAGGAGGCTGTGGCGGCCGGGAGCGGGGCCCGGAGCCAGCGGAGGAGCAGAGCGCACGGCCCGCCCGCCGCGGGCCGCTAGGGCGCGGGAGGGAAGGACGGACGGACGGACCGGCCTGCCGGCCTAGCTCCCCACGAGGGCCGCTCGCTCCCGGCCGCCCGCCTCCCCGCCGCCTCCCCGCCGCCTCCCGCTGCCCGCGGGCCGGTCCGCGCCCCGGCCAGCCCGCCGGCTCCGCGGCTGTGCGCCCCTCCCGGAGCAGGGGAGGAGCCGCGGCCGCTCTCCCCGCCCCTCGCCGCCGCCCCCCGCGCCCGCCGCCCGCTGCTCCGCGCTCCTCTCGCCGCGGCGCTGACGGGCACGGCGCTCTCCGCTCTGCGAGCCGGCCGGCCGAGGCCGAGGCAGCGGCGGGCTCCAGGCCGCCGCGCCGGTGCTCTGCCCTGCCCTGCGCTGCCCTGCGGGAGCCCGAGGCCGGCGGAGCGGCCGCGGAGGGGAGCGTGAGGCGGCGGCGCGGGGCCGCGGAGCGCGAGCGGCGGCGGCGGAGCGGGAGAGGCGCGGGGTGGGGGCGCCGGAGCGGCGGCGGCCCCCCGCCTGCAGCCCGCTGCCCGGCCCCGAGCGGGGCAGCCTCAGCCCGGCGGACGTCGCCTTGCAGCCCCCGCCGCCGCCCGGCCGCCCCGGCGCTGGGGGCAGGGTGCCGGGGAAGCCGCCCGGGGCTCGGCTCTTGATTCATTCATTCTCCGCCGACGGGAGCCTCCGACCCGCGGCGCTCCGGGAGAGGAGAGGGGCAGCCGCGGCTGCGGGGCCGGGCGCCGGCCGGGCTCCTTTGTGCTCGGCGCGGGGGGCGGGAAGGGGCTGAGGGAGTGGGAGCGGCCCCCTCCCCCTGCTCCCCGGCGTGCGCTGCGCCCCCAGCCTGCTGCCAGCCTGGAAATGGCTCCGTTTATTCTCCTCGGGAGAATGAATCGGTCCTGCCCAGCCTTCTCTTCCTCCTCCCCACCTCCTCTCTGCTCCGAGTCTTAGGAGGGGAAACATTAAAGACTGATTCCAATGTGGAGTGCCGTGCACGGCGCGAGCTGCCGCGTTTGCGCTTCGAGGAGATTTTTCTATAGTTTTTTTCCCCCTTCTAATGTGAGCGCAGGGAAGCAGTGGCATTACTGCTCTTAGGATTTTTTATTAACGTGCACGTCGCGTTGGGTTGCACGCTCCACCCCCAGGGACCCGGTGTGGTGGAGAAATTTGAACCCACAGCCTTAGCACCCAAAAGGCCGAGTTACCAGGCTCTTCCTGAGTGTGGAGGACGACATGAACGAAATGACCAGCGAACTCATTTTTTATAGGACTCCGTGAAGCTGCTTTCTGCGTTTTCCTACATATACACTGATTTTGTGGAATAGAGTTGACCGCTGAGACATCTCCGCGCAGCATTTTAATTCTTAATAAGCAAATGCCACCTTTGTTTGAACGCTTTGGTTTTGACGTGACAGAAATCATTTTACCTAAGAGAACTAATTGAATTATCAGCATCATTGAAATACCTCCGGAAAAGGATCTCGGGGGGTGGAAAAGCAACTGCGAAATAGCAGACGGAGAAATTCCTTTGGAAGTTATTACGTAGCATAAGAGCAGAAACTTCAGAGCAAGTTTTCATTGGGCAAAATGGGGTAAGGATTTTTGTGCTTATCACAGTGTATGTATGTGTGTTGTTGAGCGGTGGTGGTAACTGTTTTGTTGTTTTCAAACAAATCTGCCCCGTTGCTAACCTGGTCCTACTTTAAAATATAAGTGTGCTAACCTTTTAACAAGTTATTTTTGTAAAGTGACACCAGAGGTCATGATTAAAGAACACGCTGTATATTGTTTGTAACTTTAGTTTTAAGACTAGGTATTCTACCTAATACCACTTCATTGATCATACCGCTGCATCAGTATGTTACCAAAATCTTGTCATCTTAGGTTTTGTTGATCGTATCTTTCAAGGAGAAGTACTGCATTCTCTCAGTGCTTTGGAAATAATCAGTTGCACAAAGGAACGATTGTAACGCAGTGGTTAGACTACAGTCCTTGAAAGTGATCCAAAGTAAATCGTTGCCCTCACGGTGCCCTCTGTTTTGCCCTTGAATATCCAAAGCTAAAATGTATGGAGTTGGTTTACTGGGGCATTAAAACGAAAATCTGACACTCTCACTGATACGTTCTCCTCGGTACTAGGACACTGGGTAGGAGATGAGAGGTGGGATAGAAAAGCTTTTGGTTGAAGGCACTTTTTCATTTTTTCTGTTTTTTGCTTTTAAGCTGAGACCTTCAGTTTGTATTAACAATAACTACACTGTCCTCTTCCATACCGTAAGCCAGCCGAGAGTGCATTTTCTAAACTTTCACCTCTTCACACTGTAGCTTGATAAAACGCTAATGACTTTCACTAATTCAACCTGGAAACCCACAATATATTATTGGAGTAATGGTCTACTCATTTCTTTGAAATTGCCAATGCTTTCTGTTAAAGAAGAACTCCCAGAATTTTCTCTGACTCCTTTTCTTTTTTTTTAAGTCGAATAAACACTACAAAGTGTACTTAAGGGACAGGGTTTGAAATGATGGACTCAAATTCATTGTGACCGTTTAGGGTTGTACACACATTTCTTTAAAGTTCTTGGATAGTACCTTCTTTTTATGGGAATTAGAATTTGAAGTTTATTAACTTTGACCATTTAGAACATATGTTGTAGAAGTCCTTCCTCAGGAATTAAATGATAATTGTTTTTAAAACTTAAATGAGTATGTATATGTTTACATATATATGTATATATAAAACTTGAAGATTTGGGGTACTGCTAATAGTAATTAAAATACCTTATTCTGTTTTTAGTGCTATTAGTAGCTTATTGACCTGAGGCAAATTACTTAACCTGTTTGGACTGTTTTCTTATCTGTAAAATGAAGGAGTTAGATAGATGACTTTTAAAGTTTTTCCAACCCGTAAAGATGAATTGTTTTTCTCCTCCTTCCTCCCATTTGTATGATCACTGGTTGGTTTCTTGAAGTGGATCTTTCAGATGTAGAGATTTTTTTCCCCTCTAATCTGTTTTGCCAACTAAATTGGGAAATAGTGGCATTTGAAAAGTGTATTGGATGAATTGCACCAATTTTAAATGAGAGAAAATACTGAAAAATGCTAATATTCAAACCTTTGAAATATGGCTCCCCTTGAGCATCTGCAGCTCCGCTGTTTAAAACGTGTTGGAGCGCGCACACACATACCCACACAAATTCAAGCGGCAGTTTTTCATGTTGAAGGCTGCATTCTCCAGACCGTGGAGTGGTAGCACCATGGAAGAAAATCAGCTTTCTACAACCTTTAAATGACAGTAATGCCCATCATTTTACTAAGGGAAGTGTGGGATGAACGTTATATTGAGGGGATTCGTATTTAAAATGTGAAAGTAAGCCCCCTACAAATAACACATATTTAAACTTTTTAAAAACTTATTTTTATTTGCCCTTTTATTAATAAAATTTTAGAAGTGGACTTTAAAGGAAAAGGAGCAAACATTTGTGGTGTTATTTTTCTGAAGTCTATATTTAGAAATAATATCCTTTTCTTATTTAAGAGTGACTTGTTTTATCTGAGTTGTTGAAAGGAAGCATAGGTGGAAATAGAAAAGAGCATTTGCAGAAGTTTCCACACTTTGTAGGTTTATATACCTAATAAATTTTTGTGGAATCAGCAAAGTCACCTGCACCTATTTAAAAAAAAGTAGAGTTTTAAATGACTTTTGAAGTTTCACCCAGGCATTCATAAATTACCTTACTCTGACATGTATCTAAAATTTAATATTGTGGATGAAGTTTCACATATTACAAATACATTTTTGATTAATGTTAGGTTATAACAGGATTTATCTTTGCCTTAATTATGAATATAATTGCAAGTCTAAGGACAAAGTCTAATATGCAAAGTAATTATTTTTAATAAAATGGGTGATTAATATAGGCAGAAAAAAAATTATGGCTCCTGTGATAGTTTATGAACTATGTGGAAAAGGAAAATAACAGCTGAAACTGACAGTTGGCAGAGTCTATCAAAGTATCTTGGACGTTGTGTAAACCGTTTTTAATTGCAGTGAAGACAGCTGAAGTATGTGTTTGTAAAATAGGTATATCAGACTCCCTAAAAATAGAGGCATTTATGTATGTAAGGTGAAGTCCATGAAATGCTTCAGTGTCTCAGTGAGACCCTCTTACTAGGTTTGACACCCCCCCAGTAGTATCTCATAATGAGAGCAGTGAGTGAGTCAGTAGCTATTTCAAAACTATTAGAGTAGGCAACAGAAATCAAGTAACTTCAACCAGTTATTTCATGCTACCTTTTGTTTTTACTTAACTAGTATTGGCAACCTAACACCCCACCCCACCCCCCATCCCCGTTAAAAGCTAGTTATATATAAAATGGGGTTATCCCTGCTAATGGGGTTTGATTTCGCTGTTTGTGATCTCACCTGTCTTTGGAAACCTGGAGCCTCACTTCTCCCACTTTCCCCACATAACTTCTTGAAGTATGGAAGTGGGTACTACACTGCAACCTCAAGTGAGTCCCCTTTGCTGAAAGACAGGAAGCTGACACCTCTTTCTGCCTCAGGCTGCAAGGGGATTCTTATCTCTTGGTGGTTGTTGCAAAAATGCTGAAATCTTGACCCATCACTGTAGTGTGAATGGGCTTTGTTGCATAGGCCTATCATCCTATCATTTCTAACAATAAATAGGTTCTATGCAAGTCCTTAATTCTCTATTTGTTCATTTTACCAACTTTCAACACCTGTTCTACTGCATGCACTGAGCTCAGTGCTGCTGACTAGAGACTAGTGAACTGTGCTTCTTCCCTCAAGGAGTTTATAGTATGGAAACTGGGAAGAGAGTAAAGTTTGAAATGAAAAAGCACAATGATATGTTGAGGAAGCTATAATGTAGAGGCACAAATTGTGTGTGTGGTGTTAGCTACTGCAGAAGGATAAAAAGACTTTGACTGAATGGTGAGTACAGGTGGGCCATGTAGACAAATGAGAGGGCATTCCAGGAAGAGAGAACAGTGTGATTGACAGCACTAAGGAGAGGAATTGAAGGAAAGTTTGGCATGGACCTAGCTTCATTTGCTTGGCTTCTGTTGAGAGCAGCAAGAGATAGGTCTAGAGCTTTCTGACCAAATGGAACGCTGGGTTGTGCTGTATAGGCTGGGGTATTTCAAGCTTCTTTAAGACATGGCCCACTGATAACATATGTTTTTACATTGTGACCTAGTGCATTCATATGTAAATAATAAAAGGGCACAAAATAATATCCTTACTTTATGTGATGTACTCTGGTAGTTTTTATTCCATTCCATTTCATTTTTAAGAAGAAATAATGGTGGGGGCCCACGGAATTTATTTAAACCCTGAAAAACTGCTCTTAGTGTTGGAAACCAATATAGTGTTTTAAACAAAGTAGTAACATGAAAGATTAGAGAAGGAGTGTAGGAAAAGTTTTAAAAATCATTTAAAATTTGGTTTTGTATGTTGTGTCCTATGAAACACGAAGCCAGAACAGTGAACTCTGGCTGGGTAGAGGAAGTGGACAGTTCTGCAGACCCTGGAAAGTTCTAGAGTAGAGAGAAAAAGGGATGAGAGGGATGGTGATTGAGAGATGTGTAGATGGCTGAGTGGGTCTTCTTTAGAATTAAGAAATTTCATGTACAGAGGTAAAAATGTGGGAAACAGCATGGCATCTTCCTGGCAGAGGCACTCACTCTCAGGTGGTCATGAAATAGTTAATTTTGAGAATTAAGGGATTAGCAGAAGTCCTTATACATAGTTTGCAGTTTTAAGTGATTGAAAGTTTCAAAATAAAGGGTTAGTAACATCTAAAAATGTCCACTCTCCTGACTGCCATGTGGTATTTTTTTTTTTAGTCTTTTGGTGTTGAAGTATTTGAAGTATTTATTTTTAGTTACTGGATTGTTTTGTTATTAAAGATTAATCCAACTAACTGAATAGAAGATAGGGAAAATAAGTCCCAAATATTTAATATTTTTATATAATTTTTCCAATATAGCTTTTATTTTTATTTTTCCAATATAACTTAAATGACTTAAATAGCTTTAGTATATCGTGATTAGTTAGGTTGTGTAGTTGAATGAAGTACACTTTTTTTTTTGGTGTGTTGCTTGATTAATGCTTCATGACCCATGGCTAATATAGTAGAGAGACTGGCAGTTTATGAGAGTCTTTATGTTTGTGGAATGACCAAAATTTTTCCTAGAGATCAAAAAGACTTCTATATTAATTTCTGAAAAATTGAGTAATTTTGAGGCATTGTAAGGTTTCAAGTTCATTAAGTATCTTCTTTTCAAAAGAATCTATGTACAATAAGGAGTATTTATGTAGATTTTAGCCCATCAACAAGAATTGAGATAGAATTTTACTGAATGATATTGCAAGAGTAGGTAAAACTTTTTAAAAGCTAATCATTAGTCAGGTGTGGTGGTGCACATCCATAGTCTAGTACTTGGAGGGCTGAGACAGGAGGATTGCAGGTTCAAGGACAACCTCAGCAAGTAGAGAGACTCTCATCAACCTAGCAAGACCTTATTTCAAAATTAAAAAAAAAAATCAACGATCTTCAACATGAGAATAAAATTGTATATTTAGAATCTTAATTTGGGGCAAAAAATTGTAAGTTTTACAGTATACCCCTCCATAGACTATAAAATCTGAACATCCATGATCACTCTGTTAAAAGAGACAGATTTATCCATGAACTCATGTTCTTAATTTTAGCATTAATACTCTTTTTCCTATTCTATTTAAGTCTTCAACATGACAGTCATTGCTATGTTCTTTAATAAAAAGTCTGAGAAACAGATGAGACTGATAAGAATCAATGCTGCTTGTTTTTAAAGCAATATTTTTGAAGGAAAAAGACTAAGTAAATTATTATATATACATATATACATATATATCTTTTTAATGCTTTATCTTTTTCCTCTACTTGCATTCTATTTTCCATCTTATTTAAACTTTCCAGAAATCTCTTCACTTCTCTGGTAAGTATAATTTAAAATTAATTTTATAGGGGCATCTTTTTAGGGACCTTGTGAAAGAAAAATAAAAGTATTCTTCCTCATGAATTTTTTTTCCTACATAATGGATCATGAAGCCATTATGGCTCTTATGTAACTAAAATAATTTAAAATATATTGAACTAAATTTTGACATACTTTAGAACTGAATTTCATTTACACCTGTCTTTTCTCTTTTAAGGCAGACTGTTAAACAAAGACAAAAAAAAAGAATTACTTATAAAATCCAGAAAATTAGCAGTAAATATTTTATCTTCATAGTATAGTTTATCATTGCAGTTTCTCTAGCTTTTGAAAAATCACTTTAATCTCTTAATACCTGATATTAACTATAAAAAAATCTGTTTCATGGATATCTTATTTTCATTTCTTCTATAAGAAATGAAGAATTTCCACATTATTTGAAAAGGATACCAAGTCTTCAAGGAAAACTGATGATAAGAATTGAGGGCTTTTTGTAAAATTACCAAGCAAGAGTTATATGGAAATTAAGCACAAACAAAAAAACTATGCTGAGGGACCACATATACCAACGCAACTTTTGTTACTTTTATTTAAAGTCGCGTTTATCATATGCCCATTCGCATATCTGGATCCATGTGTTCACATGCTTCAGAGTCCAGAGGGCTGTAGAAGAAAGTGTCCTTGACTTTTTTCTTTCCACAAAAGAGTTTGTTCCTAATGCATCACTGTCTTTATTTGGATAGTCCTAATAGAAAGGTACTGAGAGGGTTGGAGGTGTAGTTCATGGTAGAATGCTTGCATAGCATGCTGAGTTCCTGGGTTTGATCTCCAGCAACATACAAAAAAACCAAACCCCAAACTGGAAACCACAGCTCTGATACATATCTCTATGGGTACTATACATTGTGTTTCCTAACAGATCAGTTCATAGTACAGCACACACATGTGCAACATTAACTGAAAGGATCTGGATGCGTTAGAACCCATTTTAGTAACTGCTGATTCCTAGCAATTGGGCATAAAGTTGGATGTACCAGTTTTTTTTTCTACTTTTTCCTATGTAAATTGCTGGATTCTTTTACCTTTACATTCTAGTATGTCTCACTCTTAAGTAGGTATTATTGTCCTTTGGTTTCATTTAAGTATTTGTAAGAAGACTGAGGGTTATTCTAAAGGCATTGTTTTGTGATTTGGAATTTTCTGCCCTAGTTATTTTCAGTTTCTCTCATTAGGCTCTTAATAACAGTCTATGAAATTATCTTCTTCTTCTTTATTTTATTTATTTATTTATTTATTTATTTATTTATTTATTTATTTATTTTGCAGTACTGGGGATGGAACCCTGGGGCATTCTACCTCCGAGCTACACCCCCAGCCCTATTTTTTATTCTTTATTTTGAAACAGGGTCTCACTAAATTGCGGGAGGGCCTCACTAAGCTGAGGCTGGCTGCCAACCTGTGATCCTCCTGTCTCAGTTTCCCAAGTACAGGGATTATAAGCATGAGCCACCACACCTACTTTGAAATTATCTTAAGTGGAATTGACTATCAAAGATCTCAAAATACTCAGATTAGAAATTTGTATCAGTCAGTCTTCCTTCACGGAAAGTAAGCCTGTACATTCCTACACTTACATTCCTACACTATGGGACAATTATTTTGAACCTGCTGTAACATTTAAATGTATTTATCTTATCCTCATCACCTTTTCTGTGCTTTCGTTTTGCTTAGAATAAGCCGTTTGCTATCTTACTCTATTGTTACGAATCTCATCTCTTGGCTTTTAACATTAAAATTTGTAAGCTTTGGCTTTGTGTAATTGCCCTACCTGGCTCCCAAGACATTTTACAAAGTAACGATCCCACCTACTGTTGTTTACTCAGTATGGCCAGGGATCTGTATACCTTAAGATGAATGAGAAGATCCCCAAGTCACTCTTAATCTCATCTTCCGTGAGATTTTGTTCATTTAAAAAAAAGTTCTAGGTCTTGTAGACTGCTCTTTTCTTTACTCATAGTCTATAGAATTTTAGTTGTGTATTTTCATTGTTGCTTTCATTTGGTATTTTATTCATGTTAAATGTGTATGCATGTGTTGCTAATTCCTATGCTGATATCGGGAAAATAGTAAGACATTAATGACAATATTGATGCTTAATTTTATTTTACAACATTTTAGTGTATTTTGAATATTCAGTATCTGATCTACAGATAGTTAAATCATATGCTATTCATATGATAGGGAGCTAGTCTAAAGAATGTTTTCAAAGATATACAGTAGTCAGAAACCAGAATGCACAATTATATAATCTTTATGACCTCAACTATATAAATAGGTTCTGTATATGTATAAAAAATATTTGAAGGAGATTAATTTAACTGCTACCCTGTTTATTTCTAGGATGAAAAATTGTGAAGCTTTGTTGAGTCTGCATTTCTTTAATTTCTCTAAAATGAATACATTTAAGTTTTTTTTTACTTTTAGGTTTTGGAGCTTTTTTGCGATTTAAGAGTAAAGATTTAAAAGATGTTAATACCTATAGTAAAAATGTTATCAGGATCAGTCACTATTCCTACATATAGATATGTAGGTGTCTATCAATTTTAGCTTCTTTATCTCAAATTCTATTTCAGTATTTTCAAGATTGGCTAAAGTAGTTACTATTTTTTTCTAGTTATTAAAAATCATTTTTTGTTTTAAGTGTTAAGGGTATATGTTTTGTCAGTTATCAGAGTATTAACACTAATGTATTTTTATGCAGAAAGAGACGCAACTCAACGGGAAAATGACTTGCAGGAGGTTATGCAGCTTTGAAATGGCAGAGCATAAGCTAATTCTTCCAACTCCTTGGGGCTTTTATCATTAGTTCAGGAGATCCTAAATGGATACTCACATAGAGACAGATTCATCTGGAGAGGAGTTTTTAATCCCTCATAGTTCTTTAAATGAACATTCACATACTGTGCAAGTTTAGTGTCTTGGCGAGTACTATAAATGTTTGTATCTCTCTTGTTTTCCTTCTAGATGGTAAAAAACACAGCATTTTAATTTTAGTGCAATTTTAAATTTCTGCTTAATGCATTATATTTTTAATTCACTAAGTACTTATAAAATTATTTAACATTATTACATGTGTTTGGTATAAAGTTTCCAAGTTGATCTTAAATTATAAATTTTATCAGACAAACCCTACTAACTGTCCTTGTAGTTATTGGGTATATGAGCCTTTGGAATGCCTAAGTAAGTAGGATCTATTTCTCTGAAAATCTCAGACTAGGAAAATCTCAGACTAGAAAAAGAATGCTTGAGACATTATCTGTTCCGGTCAGCATTCTCACAACTATAATCTAAAAGATTGACCACACAATCTAGAGGAAAGAAGTTTTTTTTTTTTTTTTTTTGCGGTACCGGGGATTGAACACAGGGGCATTGTACCTCCGCGCTACACCCCCGGCCCTATTTTTTTATACTTTATTTTGAAACCGGGTCTCACGAAGTTGCGGAGGGCCGAGAGAGAGAGAGAGAGAGAGGGAGCGAGAGCGAGCGAGAGAGCGCGCGCGCAGAGGCTGGCCGCGAACCTGGATCCTCCGGTCTCCGCCTCCCAAAGTACTGGGATTACAAGCGTGTGCCACCACGCCCGGCAAGAAGATTTATTTTTATATGGTTTTGGGTTCAATCCATGTGAGGCCCGGGATATCAGGGCATGACGGTGGGAAGCAGAGGGGGAAATCACATGGGCTGTGCTCCTCACATCATGGAGGCCAGAAGCAAGAGAGTGATCAGGGGCAGGAGGAACCCTATATAATCCCTAAGGCTGTACCCCCCCCCAGGGACCCACCTTCTCCAGTCACACCCTACCAGACTGGGTCACCACCCAGATAAACCCATTACAACGGATTTATCCACTGCTGGAACTACCACCTTCATGACTCAATCATATCTACTCCAAACACCAATCTATGAGTTCTTCAAGGGGCCATTCAGTATCTAACTATAACATCATTTTGTGTGTGTGTGTGTGTGTGTGTGTGTGTGTGTGTGGTACTAGGGATTGAACCCAGGGATATTCTACCTCTGAGCTACAACCCCAGCCCTATTTTTCTTTATTTTTGAAACAGGGAGGATCTCACTAAGTTGTGGAGGGCCTCACTAAGTAGCTGAGGCTGGCCTCGAACCTGCGATCCTCCTGTCTCATTCTCCCAAGTAATGGGATTACAAGCATGAGCCACCACGCCTTGGCCTAACTATAACATCTTAAAACATTTTTCCTAGGGCTTAAAAGTAGAGACCTACAAGTGGAAAGGCCAGATGTAGCATACAATTTGTGAACCATCATGCGGTAGCTGTAAGTTACTTGATTTTTTCATTTGTAAGAGAACATTGGATCATATTGAACCCAGATTTAAAATTATTATTCTTTTGGAATGATTTCCCCCTGAAGTCCCAAACTCTAATGCTGTCTTTGGCTGGGAAGAAAAATGTGTGACATTATAAGGTAGAAGACAGTAGGGATTAGTGAGGACTGTGGGAAAGTGAAGAGAACATGTCCAGCTTAAAGGCATTGTTTTCAAAACCCTTTGGCCAGAGAAACACGTCTGAAGCCTGACCCCTTATTTATGTGGCAAACATTTGGAGCTATGTGCAAGCAACTGTGATGCTCTAATTTAGGTCAGATACAGTAAGTTTGGAAATGCTTGAATTTTTGTCTGAAGAAGGAAGATCAGAGCATAATATGACATTGGCAGAAATTAAAATGGGCTTCCTTTACTGCCCCCCCACCAGAGCTTTTGATTCTGTGGGTCTAAGAAGATTAGGACCCACAAGTTTGTCCCAAAATTGGGATTCTGACAAATTCTCAACTCATGCTGATGGTCTAGGAACCTTACTTTGGGAGAGACTGCATTTGATAAATGAAGCTTACAAATGTGAGAAACTTTTGTTCATTCGGAAGTTCCACTGATTCCTAAAGCTTCTCTGTGTCTCTCTGCTTTCAAGTTACAAAAGCTATATTTTTTAACTGGGGGGGAGTGTTGATTTAACTGCTACGTATCTTTTCTTTTTTTTTTTTTTTGCAGTACTAGGGATTGAACCCAGGGGCATTCTACCTCCGAGCTACACCCCCAGCCCTATTTTTTATTCTTTATTTTGAAACAGGCTCTCACTAAGTTGCTAAGGGCCTCACTAAGTAACTGAGGCTAGCCTTGAACCTGCGGTCCTCCTGTCTCAGCCTCCCAGGTACTGGGATTACAAGTGTGCGCCGCCATGCCTGCTTGGCATATCTATTTTTTATAAGCTAAAAGATCCACAATCACTCAAAACTGATATCTCTGAGTCTGGCTGATTTGTATCTCTTTAAATCTGGTTGCTTTTAGCAGTAATTTTAAGTTATGCCCATTTCTTCTTTCTTCCTCCCTTCTTTCCTTCCTCTCTCTCCAGGGCCTTGAGCATGCTAGGCAAGTGCTATACTGTGGAGCTACATTCCCAGTTCCCTCTCCCTTTTTTTTTGTGGGGGTAAGCATAATTTATTAAGCTTCTCTTATGGTTTCTTAAACTTTTTTCCAAGCTGGGTGTGGTGGTGCACACTTGTAATCCCAGTACTTGGGAGGCTGAGACTGGAGGATCCGGATTCGTGGCCAGCTTCAGCTACTTAGTGAGGCCCTCCGCAACTTAGTGAGACCCTGTTTCAAAATAAAGAAAAAAAATACTACTGGGGGTAGCTTGGAGGTACAATGCCCCTAGGTTCAATCCTGAGTACCACAAAACACAACCTTGTTTTCCAGAGACAAAGACAGAGGTTTATTTAGGAAAAGTAGGAGATACACATTCAAGGGCCATCTCAAGAGGGAGAGAGCCTCCATTTTTAAAAAGCCTCATAAAGCCGGGCGTGGTGGCGCACGCTTGTAATCCCAGTACTTTGGGAGGCGGAGAGGATCCAGGTTCGCGGCCAGCCTCAGTGCGCTCTTTCTCTCTCTCTCTCTCTCTCTCTCTCTCTCTCTACTTAGTGAGGCCCTCCGCAACTTCGTGAGACCCGGTTTCAAAATAAAGTATAAAAATAGGGCCGGGGGTGTACCACGGAGGTAGAACGCCCCTGGGTTCAATCCCCGGTACTGCAAAATAAATAAATAAATAAATAAATAAATAAATAAATAAAAAGCCTCATAAAATTTACTTTCAATGTTTGCAAAGCCTGTCTTTTAGTCATGTCTGTTTACTGGCACTATAGAATCCCTAAGAATATTTTACTAGTAAATAATCCATGTTACTAGTATATAGAAATGAAAGGCATAAAGATGTTAAATTCTTTTTTTATTGATCATAAAATTCTGACTCATTTAAGACATTTGTCTTGATTGCAATTTTTTGCTTAAATATTCCCCACCAGGAAAACATGTTTTCTCAAGTTGCATTCAAAATCTCACCACCTCTTAATAATTCTTTGACCCCATTCCATCTACAGTCTTCCCCTCATTTCAAAGGTAAAATAAATCACTCTGTTAGTTTTTACTGCTATAGGCCATTATTCACTAATCTGCTACAACACATATCCTCAATGGAATGTAATTATTTTTGTACATCTTCCCCACCTGTGGGCTACAAGAACTGGGGCTATACTGCCTTCATTGAGTCATTAATTCATTTATTTAATAAATAATCTTGTTGCATTGTTCTAAGCCCCATTTACCAACTCTATGTCAAGAGAGATTAAATGACTGATTTTGCCTAAGCAAAGGAGAAGGAAAAGAAATAATTTTCCAGCTATCTCTCCAAGAAAGCAGTCTTTGATTCTTCAGTTGCTTCTTCCTACTACTTCCTCCATGTCATATCAAGTCATACTATACAGGTCTATCCTGCTTCTCACCAAAATCCCTTAAAGTAAAGGGCTTTGTAAAAAACATCTTCATAAATTTAAGGACAACTGGATTTGGTAACTCCAGCTCTGGTTCCCTGAGATTTACATTCCCAAGAAGTTCTTCCTGTCAGCAACACCTGATGGTCTACAGGATTCCTCTCTCCTCCTTTTGACTGAAACCCCCAAATGGGCATAAACCCTTCCTTCAATTCTCCATAATTCTCTATGTTACATGTAGTAAAAACATTGCTAAAATGTGAAAAACAGGAATGAGCTCCATTTCTTTCCTGTTCAGCCCCACTTAGAGACCATTCCTTCCTGCCCAGCTCTGCCTTTAGTTTCATCTCCCTCCTGTTCTGTCTCCTTCCTGCTCAGCTCTGCCTTGAATACCTACTATTTCCTGCTCAGTTGTACCTTGAGTTCCCCCCCTTCCGCCTTAACCTCTTCTTCCTGCTCTGCTCCATTCTTGAGTTCCCTCTGCTTCCGTCTTGAGTGCTCTCCCTTTTCTCCTGAGGTCATCTCTTTCCTTCAACTCTGCCTTGAGATCCTCTCCTTCCTGCTCAGCTCCATCTTTATTTTTCTTTGTGGTACTGGGGATTGAACCCAGGGGCATTCTGCCTCTGAGTTACACTCCCAGCCTTATTTTGTCTTTTATTTTGAAACAGGATCTCACTGAGTTGCAGAGGGCCTCCTTAAGTTGCTGAGGCTGGCTGCGAATCAATGATCCTCCTGTCTCAGCCTCCCAAGTACTGGGATTACAGGCGAGTGACACCACACTGGGGCTTCAGCTCCATCTTGAATTCTCTTCCGCCTTGAGATCCTCTTGTTTCTCCTCAGCTCCATCTTATTTTATTTTATTATTATTGTTATTATTATTTGTAATGCTGCCCTCAAACTTTTGATCCTCCTGCCTCAGACTCCTGATTAATTGGACTGGGTCCAGCTTATGCCCATTTCTTACTCAGTTTCTATATGTATTATTTTTTAAATTACCTGACACTTCTTTGACTTCTGACATATTTTTGCTTTGGGAAGAAATATGATTTCCTTCTAAGTTGTTTGTTTTGCTTAAATATCCTTAAGTTTTCCACATGGCATAATATTAGTTGTTTTTTTTTTGATTGCTGTGTGACAAATTACCCAAACTTTAGTGACTTAAAACAACATATGAAGGCATATGGACCCAGTACTTGGGAGGCTGAGACAGGAGGATTGCAAGTTCATTGCCTGTTGGGGTGTATGGGGGCAAAGAAAACACAGCTGGGCAGCAGGGAACAGGCTTTATTTAGGAATAAAACCTGGAAGGAGGCATCTGACTGGGGAGAGAGCCCACGAGAGTCAGAAAGCCCCCCTCCCTATGGGCTAGGGGCTTTTTATGGGGCAAGGAGGGGGGGTACAAGAGTAGTCGTGGAAGCCACTGGTTGGTGTGCCAGTGGCCAGGTCATCTCAGGGCAGGGCATTGGTCAGGGGGTGTTCTCTTTCTTTGTTCCTTTGTTCTCGGTCCTCCTCCAGCATGACCTCGTGGCCAGACCTCACAGTACCCACACTGCCAGCCACAGCAACTTAGGCCCTCTGCAACTTAGACCCTGTTTCAAAATTTAAAGTGAAATAGAGCTAGGGGTATAGCTCAGAGGTAGAATGCCCCTGGGTTCAATCCCCAGTACCCCCCCCACACACACACACACAAGTAAAACATGTATTTATTATCTCGCAATTTCTGTGGGTCACAAGTGCAGGCACTGGTTAGCTGCGTCTTCCTCTGAGGGTCTCATAAGGCAACAGTAAGGTAGCAGCTGGGATTAGTGTCTCATCCATGGACGGGCATCCTCTTTCCCTCTCTTGTGGTTGTCAGTAAAATTCATTTCCTTGCTTGCAGTTCAGAGTCTGTGTCTTCATGGCCAGCCATCGAAGCCTCTCTGATTCCTCCTCTTTCACAGGATTCACCTAAGTAGATTCAGGTTTCTCAGGATCATCTCCCTTTTGATTAAGTCAGAATGACTGATTCATGACCTAACTACCTGTGTGTTATCCCATCATTGTCTGTCTCTCTGCTTTCAGATTGCAAAAACACAATCAAAAGGCGAGGATCAAAGCCGGGTGTGGTGGCGCACACTTGTAATCCCAGTACTTGGGAGGCTGAGACAGGAGGATTGCAGGTTCAAGGCCAGCCTCAGCTACTTAGTGAGGCCCTCTGCAACTTAGTGAGACCCTGTTTCAAAATAAAGAATAAAAAAATAGGGCTGGGGGTGTAGCTCCAAGGTAGAATGCCCCTGGGCTCAATCCCCAGTACCACACAAAAAAATTAATTAATTAATTAATTAATTTAAAAAGGAGAGGATCAGGCAGAAAGTGCTCTCAAGGCGATGGCTATGTTGGAGACCATCTTAGAACTCTATCTGGCATACCACATCATGTATCTCGGTATTTTCCAAATGCTTAAATATTAATATGTCCTTTTTTTTTTGGTAGTACTGGGGATTCAATCCAGGGCCTAGCACATGCTAGGCAAGTGCTCTACCACTGAGCCACATTTCTGCCACTTTTTATTTTGAGACAGGGTCTCGCTAAGTTGCCCAGGCTGGCCTGGAACTTGGATGCTCCTGCCTCAGCCTCCCGAGTAGCTGGGATTACAGGTATGTACCACCATGCCCAGCTTCATTCCATTTTTTTTAACCTTTAAAAATTTTATTCTTCTGTACTCCTGCTTCAATATGCACTGGTTACTCTTTAGGCATACCACTTAGTTCCCATACTAGAGTCTAGTAACTAGACCTTCCCTTAAAATGTTTAAAATTTTATCTTGTTTCCTGAACACTGTTTTTGTTCTTGGTTTTACTTCTTTGTTTCACAGAACACATTTTCTGTAATTTCCTGAAAAGGCTACGTAGGAGATTAATATTTTTGACACATTATATGTGTGAAAGTGTCTTTCACCCCCTCCCACTTCTTAATCGAGTATAGATATCTAGAAAGGAAATAATTTCCTCTTAGTGTTGTTAAGGTCCTTGACTTACTGTATTGTAGTTTCCAGTGTTAAAGCCTGTTTGTTCTGATTACTTTTCCTTCATGTGTGACTTTTCCTCCCACTTCGGAAGGTTTGGGGATTTTCTTTTGTTTGCTGCTGTTCTGAAATTTTATGATAATACAGAGTAGGGCTTTTTGTTTGTATGTTTTTTATTTTTTTCCATTTGTTCTGTTGATCACTGGTGGGCCCTTTTGACCTGGCAACTCACCTCCCTAAATTTGGGAGATATTCTTTTTTTTTTTTTTTTTTTGTCAGTACTAGGGATTGAACCCAGGGGCATTCTACCTCCAAGCTACACCCCCCAGCCCTTTTTAATTTTTTTAAATGTATTTTTAATTTCGTGCATGGGGGGGTGTACTGGGGATTGAACTCATGGGCGTTCTATCTCCAAACTACACCCACAGAGCTCTTTTTATTTTTTGTTTTGAAACAGGGTCTTGCTAGGTTTCTAAAGTCTAAGTTGCTGAGACTATCTTCAAACCTGCAATCCTCCTGTTTTAGCCTTCCAAGTACTGGGATACCAGTGGTGCGCCACTATGCCTGGTTCCCTTTTTTATTTTTTTAAACAGGGTCTTGCTAAGTTGCTGAGGGTCTAAGATGCTGAGGCTGGCTTCTTACCTTCAATTCTCTTGTCTTAGCCTCCCAAGTACTGGGATTACAGGTGTGTGCCACTGTACCCAGCCCGCCCCTCCCTCCCTCCTTCCTTCCTTCCTTCCTTCCTTCCTTCCTTCCTTCCTTCCTTCCTTCCTTCCTTCCTTCGATTGAACCCAGGGGCATTCTACCTCTGGCTGAGTCTCACTACATTGCTGAGACTGTCCTTGAACTTGCGATCCTCCTGTCTCAGCTTCCCAAGTACTGGGATTACAGGTGAGTGCCACCATACCCAGCTTATTTTCTTAAATTTTTAAGAATTTTTTTTTACTCATTTTCTCTCTGCTCTTTATTAATTACCTATTAGTTGGATGGTAGACATTAATTTCATCTTGTTTACCTCTTTTTATACTGCCTCTCATTTTCACCTTGACTTTATCTTCTAACTCTAATATTGGATTTTTTATTTCTACATGATTTTTAATTTCTAAGTTGTCTTTCTCAATATCTCATTTATTTGAAAACATATATTTTGAAGTTTTTTCTGTTCCTTAAACTGTTTTTCTTTTATTCCTTTTTTGTTGTTTCCTTATTTCATTTAGAAGCTTTCCTGGACTATCTGGTGATCTTTAGCTATATATAAGAGTAAAATACTAGTAAAACTGATTAAAAGCTCTGAATTATCAAGGCCTGTCACTGATGGATTTCATATTAGCTACTTAGGTGGTGAACTGGCCTTTTCCTTGGGCAGTCTCCAAGTGTCAGTATGCGGAGGCCCGTTCTCTGAGATTGTAGGTTTTCTCTCTGAGACTGTTCAGTTTCTTTAGAGAAGAATCTTCATATACACACATAAGCACACATGCACGAGTATGTGCGCACACACACACCTACCTCTTGGCATCCTAAGAGCAAGGTAAGTATATTTTTCCATTATATATTATGGAAGCATATATAATATGGAGGCATATTATCTGCTGTAATCAGAAAACTATGAAGAGGAAAGTTTTTGTGAGGGCATGATTCTTTTTGCAGCCTTTGTCTTAAACCTCCTGTTTTAGGTTTCACTTCTATCTTCTACTATTGGGAAAGGTAATTGATTGGCTGTTGGAGCTAGGGAAAGGGTATCATTGCTTGGTTATTTAAACTTCCAGTTAACTCCCCAATTTCAGAACCATACCTCACACCTCAACTCTAGTCCCTTTATCTCTGAATCTGACCAGCAAGTTGTTACTTAGTTCCCTCTTTGCAGGCACTTTATTTCCCATCCTTGAAAACTGTATTATAAAGTTACTTACACACTGGTGCCACTTTTTCTGTTCTTTAGTGTTATGGGTTAATGCTTTATTTTTTCCTTTACTTTCTTTTTAATGGAATTTTAGAAAAGGAAGATAAATGTGTGCAATTAATTTGCCATGTTTGACCAGAATCACAGAGCCCATAAGCTCTTGAATTTATATAAGGTATCTTTCAGAATGTTTTGACACTCTTGATGGTTAATTGATTGGAATTTGGTAGATGATAAAGTGTCTGCTTTCTAAAAATCTCTCCCTGTAACCAGCACCTGAAAACTTGATGCATGATATAAGCAATTTTAAAATTAAAAGCTGAAAATTGGTCATCAACACAAACCTCAGCAAAATAGAGTGCTTACTTCTCTCAACTGTGTCAGATAACTAAGGCGTTGCTACAGTTTGTTCTCAACACTGTGCCTCTTGAGCATTCGTTAAAAAAAAAATTAAGCACTTCATTTGTGTCATGAGTCATGCTAGGTACTGGCAATACAAAGATGAGTACATAGACATATAAACAAGAAATTACATTACTGTGCTTTAAGTGCTGTAATAAAGATGTACATTGTGTTTGAGAGCAGAGGAGGCAGTGCCCACCTCCACTTTGGAAGGTCAGAGACATTTCACATAGCCAGTTATGCTTGTTTTGAGCCTTAAAAAACAAACAAGAGTTGGACAGGAAGGAGATGTGTGGGGAGAGTTGTTAGGGCATTTCAGGCAGAGGGGCGGCATAGGTAAACTTCAGAGCTGAAGTTGTAGACTAAATAGATTGATTAGAAAGTTAAGGTAGTTAAGGAGGATGTGACTAAAAAGGTAGTCAGGAGCCAGATCAGTTGCCAAAAGTCCTAGTGGTAGGGTGGTGGTAGAGCCTAACTGTTTGTTGTTGGCCTTGGGTTCTTTCCTGTAGAAAGAGAAATGTCCGACACTTAATACTCTAACCCATTATTACAATGCCAGCCTAAAAATGAGTTGTTTTATGAGTTTATATATTTCTCAAATGTGTTTTGAAATCTTTCCCTTTTCTGAATTTTCAGAGCACTTCATATTGCCTCTCCTATGGCATTTATCTTGTTCCATTCATATCTTAATTATCTTCTATTAAGTTTTTTTTTCAAGATGAAACCTCTTTGAAAATAGGGTGTGTGTTTCCTCTTTATGTAGTCCTCTTAACTCTTAACAGAATGCCTGGCATACGCTAGGTTTTCAAATTATTTCACATACATTCAACAGAGATTGTATTTTTGGTTTGGTAACTATGCAAACCCACAAAAATCTATTTAGTCTACATTTTAAGCGGCTGTTTGGCTTGGCATCAGATGTAGGTTTGAATTCTAGCTCCATCCTCAACTTGACTGTGTGATCTTCATCTGAACATCATTTTCCTCATCTATAAAGTGGGACTGTGCTTCATCCAGCTTTAAGATTTAGGTGAAATGTATACAGAAGGTCAAGTCCTTGATACACTACTCACCACTCAGTGAGTGGTAACTATTACTACTGCATTTGACATTTATTTTCTATTTATTATAAATGTGTACGTTACAGTTCTATTACTATATGAAGAATGTACAACAAGAAAGAAAAAGATCCATGGTAAAAGATTAATTGCAGTGTGGTACAGTCATCTCCTTGCAGTCTGGACTTTTTAGTGTAGTGGTTGTTTATTTAACAACCTAGGTTGATAGGTTAAATAGGTTTATTTAACCTATCTGGTTTGGGCTCTAAGGACTGATTTACCATATGAAAACTCAGAGAGTGGTGTATAAACTGGATTGGTAACTTATTAATAAGTCAACACATTTCTCTCCCTAGGGAAAAGTGCCACCATGGGAGCTAAATTGTAATCAGAAGGTTGCCTGATGAATAAGGAGAGTCGATCCAATATCTTGTGTAACATTAGTTTCATGCATTGATCTCTACCTGCCACTGGTATATGTCAGGGCTCCATTGCCCACTGAGAGTGCTGGAGGCACTGCATAATCACCTCTCATAAATCCCCTACTTTAAATTGCATAGTTTCTGCTTTTAGGTTGCATGTTCACAGAGGAAAAAGCAAAACACTGGAGGAGGTTTTATATTTAATCATTAGCCTGTCATTTCTGCCTGAGTTTACAGCCTCACTTTGGTTGGATTTTGGGAGCATAGACAGACTCCTAAATTTTTTAAAAAATTGAACTTTGTATTATGACAAGTTTAAAGTGTACAGAAACCTAAAGAGAATTGTATGATTAACATATGTGCATCCACCACCCAGCTTCAACAGTTATTAACATATGGTCCCTATTGTTTCATCTACATATGGCTTGTCTCTGGGTTATTTTAAAGCACATTCTAGACATCATAAATTTTACCTGTAAATACTTGAATGTGTATCATTAAGATATAAAGACACTTAAAAAATAACCCCACAATACTATTATACCGAGAAAACTAATATTTCCTGAATATCTAATCATGATCATAGTTCCTGATTATTTCATCAATGTCTTTTTCACCATTACATTTTTCAAATCAGTGTCCAAACTTGGACAATACATTGCATTTGTTTGATATGTTCCTGAGTCTCTTTATAACAGTTGCCTTCCTTCCCCCCTTTTCTTGCTATTTATCATGTAGAATTTTGCACTTTCTGGATTTGGTAGGCTGCAACATCATAGTGTCATTTAACATAATCCTCTATTCTATTTCTGATAAATCTATAGCTAGATTATGTTTGATCAAATTCAGGTTTGAATTTTTCCCTCAAGAATGCATCATAGGTCGTATGGTTTCTTCACTGCCTATTGTATTACTCTAGGAGGCATATAACAGTATTTTGCTATTTCTTTTTTGTTTTTCTTTATGTTAAGGAGATTCATCCATTTTAAAACATATTCTTTCAATGAAACCATTATATTTGGTTTCTTCCTAATTTTATTCTCATGGAGTATCTTGCCATCAGACATTATTGCCTTCTAATCTGTTTTCCCATGCAGCCAGACACACACAGACACACACACACTCTGGTTCATACACATACACACACACACATACACACACACACATACACACACACATACATATACATCTAGTATATAAATATATGTGTATATATGTGATGTGTGTATATATACATACATATATATGTACATATGTATGTATATATGTACATATATATATGATTATATACTACCCTAGTTAAAACTCTTTAGTGGTGTGCCATTGCTCATAAACTAACACCTAAACTTCCTATCATAGTCTATAAGCACCTGCCAACCTGGGCTTGATTTACCTTTCAAAACCTCATTTTGTTCTTTGAGAGGTAGTGTGGCATTAATAGCATGGGCTCTTGTGCTAGACTGAGTTTATGATCTTGGGTAGGTCACTTAATTGCTCTGTGTCTCAGTTTCCCCATATATAAAACCAATGTCCTAATAGTATCTACCACTAGGATTGTAATGATTAATAGCATAAATCACCTACAAGACATGCCTAAATAACAATAAATACCAAATGTTAGCTGTTGTGCTTGCTGCTGGTGTTGTGTTGGTGCTGTTGTTTTTGATCTCTGTGTTCTAAGCACACTGTACTTTTTAATTTCTGGACCTGCCAAGCTCTTGCCAACCTCAATATCTTGGCACATTGGTTTCATTATCTCTTGCTGTATATATATATTTAAAAAGATCCCAAAATTTAGTGCCTTGAAACAACAGATATATATTTAGCTCACAAATTTGCAATTTGGGCAGGGCTTGTGGGGGATGGCACAAGCTCTACATGGCATTGGCTGGGCTGGGGGATCTTTTAAATGGGTCACTCATATAGTTGGCAAGCTAATATTGACTCTGGGCTGGTCAGTCAGCTGGGGTTGGAGTCTTTGATAAATGACCATGGTCTGGTTGGCTGTCTTTGCTGCATGTTGGTTGGGTTCTAAGGAGTATCCTAAGAGAACCAGGCTGAAGCTGAATGGTGTATTAGAACCTAGACTCAGAATTACATGTGTCACTTTGCCTCCTTATTTTAACCCACGCAGTTATTAAAGACTCACCCAGGTTTAAAGGGAGAACGCATAGACTCCACCTGTCAGGGTGATGGCAAGGTTCTAGAAGAGGGATAAGAGATATTGTTGCAACCATCTTTGAAGAATGCACCTTGCCCCACTTGTGTGCGCTGTTTGAACCTGAAACACTATTATCTCTCAGATTCCCTCTTTAGCAAACTATCAGTAAACTAAACTAGGTTTCCCTTCTTCCATTCCCATTCTGTGCTCTTTCTGACAGCTCTTTATTTTTCTTGGCAACACTTACATAGTTTATAATTGTCTCTAAGCCTGTGAGGGTTAGATACCCAGTAACTATATTGTACCTGTTGAGATGTTAAAATGTATTATTTGTAACTTACAATTCTAAACACATTATATCACATTTGTATGGTACAAACATTTTGCGGTAGCCGGGATTGAACGCAGGGGCGTTCTACCTCCACGCTACACCTCCGGCCCTATTTTTTTTTTATACTTTATTTTGAAACCGGGTCTCACGAAGTTGCGGAGGGCCTCACTGAGTAGAGAGAGAGACGGGGAGAGAGAGAGAGAGAGAGAGAGAGAGAGCGAGAGAGCGAGCTGAGGCTGGCCGCGAACTCGGATCCTCCGGTCTCTGCCTCCCAAAGTACTGGGATTACAAGCGTGCGCCACCACGCCCGGCATTGGTACAAACATTTTGGAAGAAGAGAATAGTCACATAGAAACACCAGGAGTCAGTCCTTCAACTCCTCATATTTCATGTCCTACTGTTTAGTTTAGGGTAAGGATGAAGCGGAGAGGAGAAACATGTATGTATAAATTTTAGGGAGGGGGTTAGGAGGAGAAAACAGTTCAAAGAGCTGAATTCCTTCTTGCTCTTCCTATACTTTTCAAACTTAAACACACAAATCCATTTTCTATTCCTCTAGTACCCTGTTCATGGCAAAAGAATTCCAACTGATCGTTAAAATATTTATATTGAGAAAGAGGTATGATGGCTAAGAAATACTGAGTACTCTCAGGGAATATCCAAATAAATGTAACTTTACTCAAGGAAAGATAACCAGACCCTCACTTAGTGTTCTTTTTACTTTAGGCACGATTCTAACAAGATGGGTTGTCAGGTTTTTCAGGAGACCAGGCAAGGAACAGATAACAGCAAGAACAACAGCTGTTGATAGCCTCCAATGAAAATAGTTTTTTAAAATTTTGAGCCATGGTGAAATTATAGCCTGGGAACTGTAATGATGTGGGATAAAAGTTTCCATAAATTTTAAAGGATTTCATTCACTTAATAAATACTGCATTCAGCCTCGCTTGGTACTAGAGACACAAAGGTGAACAAAATACACAGGGACCCTGCCCTTGGAGAGCTTGCAATTTGGAGATGGGCCAAGCCTTATGATTAATGTTTGCAAGATGTATCTTTTTCCATCTTCTTTCTTTTTACCTGTTTGTGCCTTCATATTTAAAATGGTTTTCTTGTAGCATCATACAGTTGGGTATTGCTTTATGTTCAATCTGACAATCTCTGCCTTTTAGTTGGGGGTGTTTAGACCATGTACACTTTATATGATTGTTAAGATTGTTTTTTGTTTGTTTGGGCTTTTTTTTTTTCCAGTACTGGGGATCAAATCCAGGAGTATTCTACCTCTGAGCTATACCCCCAGACCTATTTTATGTTTTATTTTTAAGCAGGGTCTTGCCAAATTACCTTATGTTGGCCTCAAACTTGAAATTCTTCTGTCTCAGCCTCCTAAGTACTGAGATTACAAGTGTGTACTACCATGCCTGGCGATATGATTGGTTTTAAATCTGATATGATTGGTGATTGGTTTTAAATCTACAATTTTAGGTTTTCTGTTTTTTCCATGTGTTCTTTGTCCTCCTCCTTCCTCTTTGTTTTCCTTTATTTTTATTTTTATCTTTGTGGTATTGGTGATTGAGTGCAGAGGCACTCTACCAGTGAGCTCTATCCTCAGGCCTTTTATTATTTTTGAGACAGGGTCTCACTAAGTTGCCTAGGCTGGCTGGAACTCACTATTCTCCTGCCTCAGTTTCCCGAGTTACTGTGATTACATACACGTACCACCATGCCCAGCTCCTTTGCTCTACTTTAGATTTTTTTCTTTTTCTTTTTGTTTGCTTTTTCTTCTCTTTTTTAATTGGTTCTTTAGGGTTAGTAATAAACTTTAAAAAAAAAACTCATCTGAGTCTACTTTAAAGTGAAACTATACCACTTACATACAGTAACAGCCTTACAGTAGTACATTTGTCCTTCATATTCATGGGGGATTGGCTCTAGGACGACTAGAGGATACCAAAATCTGCAGATGCTCAAGTTTCTTATGAAAAATGGCATAGTATTTGCAAATAACCTGTATAATCTTTTCATATTCAATCATTCTTTATTCCCTCCCTCCCTCTCTCCCTCCCTCTCTCACATGATTCTGGGGGTCAAACCCAGGGCCTGGCACATGGTAGGTAATATCTCTACCAATCTAAAATTCACATAGCATACAATTAACCATTAATAACCATTTTAAAATATCTAATTCAGTGGCATTTAGTACAGTCACAATGTTATATAAGCATCACCTCTGTTTAGTTCTAAGACATTTTCGTAACCCTAAATCCATCTTCATTTCTGAAAAATGTTTTTCCTAGGTAGAGACTTTTAGGTTTGTGGCTTTTTCCTTTCTGTACTTTGAAAGTGTTCTGCTATATTCTGGCTTGCATTGTTTCCAATGAGAAGTCTGTTATCATCCTTTTTTTTTCTTTTTTTTTTTTTTTGCAGTACTGGGATTGAACCCAGGGGTATTCTACCTCTGAGCTACACCCCAGCCCTATTTTTTTATTCTTTATTTTGAAACCGGGTCTCACTAAGTTGCGGAAGGCCTCACTAAGTAGCTGAGGCTGGCCGTGAACCTGGGATCCTCCCATCTCAGCCTCCCAAGTACTGGGATTACAAGCATGCACCACCATGCCCGGCTTATTATCATTCTTATCTTTGTTTTTCTGTGTAATGTGCCCCACTACTCTGAGACTGCATTTAAGATTTTCTCTTTATCATTGGTTTTAAGCAATTGATTAAAATTGTCTACAAGCCCCATCATCTGTGTCATTTCTGAATATATATATATATATTGCTTATTACGGGTTGTATTTTACTTATGCATTGGATGTTAGATATTTAGAATTTTTACTTCATTCATTCAGTGCTGATTATTTTTGTATTCCTTAAAATATTCTTGAGCATTGTTCTGAGACTTAAGTTACTTGAAAACTGTATGAATTTTTTCAAGACTTGCTGTTAAGTTGTGTTGTGCAAGTCCAGAGCAGCTTTTTACTCTATGGCTAATTTTAGCTCACTACAGAGGAAATACCTTTGTGGATACCTTACCCAATATGCCACATTCTTTCCCTCTGGGTGGGTAGAACGTGAACATCCCTCCCTTTTTGTAAGCCTTGGGGGTCGTTCTACCTGCTCTTTCTGTTGGGTCTTCTCTGGCCTCAGATTGTTTTCTTTCCTGGATGTACTGATCAGTATTCAGCTGACGACATGAGCGGAGCCTTTACAGATTTCTAGGGTGCTCTTTCTGTGCAGCTTTCCTTTGTGTCCAGCCCCTTCCTCTTTAAAACTGTCCTGTGATTTCTAGCAGCTTTGCCTCTCCAAATTTTCAACCTTGCCCTAAACTTAGGGCTCGGTTAAGGTTCCCTTCTCTGGAGGGAAGATCCAGGTCTGGATGGAGATCCTCTCAGGTGTGGGAGTATTTATAGAATAAACAAACTTGTAGCTGTGCATGGCAGTGCACACCTGTAATCCCAGTACTTCGGAGGCTGAGACAGGAGGATCACAGGTTTGGGACCAGCCACAGCAATTTAGCGAAGTCCTCAACAACTTAACTAGACCCTGTTTTAAAATTTAAAAAAAGAAAAAGAGGGGGGCTGGGGGTGTAGCTTAGAGGTAAAATGCCCCTAGGTTTAATCTTCAGTACTAAAAATAAATAAGTTGTAATTGTGCCAAGTGTCACAAAGGACACAAAACTAATGCTGAGTGTTTATGTGGAGAATCTAAAAGTGTTATCCAGTAATCATTCCATACCTAAGTGATGATAGAAAAAGCAATTAAGATGGAGAATGTGAAGCTTATTTTAGCTATCCATCATAAATTATTAATAATCACTTAAATTACCATATTGCTTTATATAGGGCAAATAGAACATCGTGATGGTTAAGTATCTTTGTACTCTTGATTCTTTATATGTTCTTTCATGGTACATATCAAAAATTACAGCTTTTGATTATTTAGTGGTCTACATCCCTTCCCCACTAGACTGTTTATTTGACAAGATTGGTGGTTTTCCTTGCCGATGTGCCTAACACAGTACCTGGCAAAGAATGGATAGTCAATAAATATATGTTGAAGGAATAAATAAGATAATGATACCATGTTTCGTATTTGAGAGCTATGACTTATGAAAAGTTCATTTGCATTAGAAAAGTTAAAATTCTCAGTTTGTAGAAAGACCTAATGAAAGGAGAATATTTTCTAATATTTATATGGAAGTATAATAACTTGCATGGCTGTAATGCCTGTCTCGGAGTAAGGAAGTAGAATATATTTTGTTAATATGACAGTAACAGATTTATACTATGAGATTTTGAGTTGGTCACAGAGTTATTCAGAAGTAAAGAAAAAAGTTAAGTCAGTTTAGTTTTCGTGATCAGACATCATTCTTGGGAATAGTGAAAAGTCATAGGCTGTGGAGTTAGTCTTGGATTTGAATCCCATAAATACCAGCACTACTTGTAAATTTTAGCCCAGTTATTTAAACTTCCCCATCCTCCAACAAGTCTTATTGTTTTGTAAATCTAATTTCTTTTATATCCCCCCCCCATGGTACTGGGGATTGAACCTAGGGACATTCTACCTCTGAGCTACACCTCCTAGCTCTTTTTATCTTTTGTTTGGAAGCAAAGTCTCAATAGGTTGCTGACAGTCTCAATATGTTGCTGAAGCTGGCCTCAAACCTGCGATACTCCTGTCTCAGCCTCCCAAGTACTGGGATTACAGGTGTGTGCCACCATATCCAACTTAATTTCTTTTATATTTTAAGGGTTGTTTTGATATATAAATTAGAACACATGTGTATATATATGATGTTTACATGTAATAGGGATTCAACACAATGTTAGTTTCTTCCTTAACTTTTTTCCCTATTCAGCTGTTTCATTTTTGTAACAATACTATTTCTGGATGACGTGTTGGTTTAATATTTAGTGAAATGGGGAGAAAAGTAGACTCAATCAACTACTCTTGTTACTTTTGAACATTGCTATAACTTATTCCATGACAATAATTTGTTATTCTTGAGAATTAATTTTCATCAAATTACACTGCAGTTTAAGATGCCCAGTTGATGAACACAGTTCCTAAAATTGCTTTAATAAATATAAAGTTTATTTTATACTGTTTTTCAGTAAGTCTATCACTATTAAAGAAATACACTTTGAAATATATGATTAGAAACTTATTTTTAATAGAATTTGGAATAAACTAACTATAAATGACAATGGGTTAATACATTTTAACTGTGAAGTTTTGTATCATTTATTATTCTATTGGTTTCCTATGACTTCTGTAAACATCATCACAAACTTGGTGGCTTAAAGCTAGACACATTTATTCTCTTATAGTTCTAGAGGTTTTCACTGGGCTGAAGTCAAGATGTCAGCAAGACTGCAGTCTCTCAGGACGAGGGGAGAATACTTGCCTTCTCCACCTTTTAGAGTTGATTCCTGGCCTCTTCTGCATCTTCAAGCCAGCAATGTCACATCTTCAAAACTCTCTCTGCCCCTCTTCTCCCTTCATCACATCATCTTCCTCTGTGTTGTCTCTCTCAGCCCTCTTAGTTGTGAGCAACATTTAGGTCCTACCTATATAGTTCAGGATACTCTCCATCTCAAGATCCTTAACCTGATCACATCTACAAAATCCAAAAACAACATTCACTTACTTGGGAGACTGAAACAGGAAGATTGCAGGTTCAAAGCCAGCCTCAGCAACTTAGGGAGACCCTCAGCCACCTAGCAAGACCCTCAACCAACTAGCAAGACCATTTCAAAATAAAAAATAAAATAGGGCTGGCGATGTAGCGCGATGGTAGAATGCTCCCGGATTCAATCCCCAGTACCACAGAATGAATAAACAAACACACACACATTTATATTCTCTCTCTCTCTCTCTCTCTCTCCCTCTCTCCCTCTCTCCCTCTCCCCCTCTCTCTCCCTCCCTCCCTCCTTCCTTCCTCTCTCTCTCCTCTCTCTCTCTCTCTCTCTCTGCTTCTGGGTCTTAAGATCTTTGGTAGCCATTACTCATCAGTCTTTTAAAGGGGATATCAACAAATCCTAGTTTTCAAATGTTAGAATTTTTTTTATGCAGTTTACTTTAAAAAGTCTGTCAGTTTACTGAAGCCTTTTGTTGATTTTCCCTTTTCTATCAGCTATTTACAATTTTTATCTAGTGAGATTTGTTTTTATTTCTGTGTCCTTGTCACAAATACTTAGTTGTAACGATTCACAAGAAAAAGGTATCTTAAAAGTCACATAATTTCCAAAGGGCTAATAAGTACTTTCTAAATTAAACTATACATATAGCCCATTTTATAAAACTTATTTTTGTGTAATCCAGTCTTTCTGGCCTGGTGTGTGTGTGGAGGAGGAGGGGGTCCTGTAATGATTTAGAAAGCTTTTACAGAAAATACTTCTTCCCTACAAGTATAAACTAGTAGAGAATTGTACTTTAAAAACTGAAGCAAAGCCGGGTGTGGTGGCGCATGCTTGTAATCCTAGTACTTGAGAGGTTGAGACTGGAGGATCACAGGTTCAAGGACAGCCTCAGCAATTTAGTGAGGCTCTTAGCAAACTAGTGAGATCCTGTTTCCAAATAAGAAATAAAATCGATCTGGGGATGTAGCTTGGAGGTAGACTGCCTCTTGGGTTCAATTCCCAGTACCCCCCCACACACACACACATACAAAAAACTGAAGCAAGATATTTTTCCAGGTAAACCTCCTATATCAGAAATCAAAGAGTGTAGACTAAAGTCAGGCGTGGTGGCTCATGCTTGTAATCCCAGTACTTGGGAAGCTGAGACAGGAGGATCACAGGTTCGTGGCCAGCCTCAGCTACTTAGTGAGGCCCTCCACAACTTAGTGAGCCCCTGTTTCAAAATAAAGAATAAAAATAGGGCTGTGGGGGTATAGCTCAGAGGTAGAATGCCCCTGGGTTCAATCTCCAGTACTGCCAAAAAAGTGTAGACTAGCTATGACATTTTATCTTCATAATGCATTTTGAGATGTTGAAATAGTGATATTATAGTTGAGATATTACATTATATTGAGTGATATTATAGTTGATTTTTGACAGATTAGGATTGTTATTTTGTTTTTTTTTTTTTTTTTTTTTTTTTTTTTTTTTTTGCAGGACCAGGGATTGAACGCAGAGGCGTTCTACCTCCGTGCTACGCCCCCGGTCCTATTTTTTATGCTTTATTTTGAAACCGGGTCTCACGAGGTTGCGGAGGGCCTCACTAAGGAGAGAGAGAGAGAGACACAGAGAGAGACAGAGACAGAGACAGAGCGAG